>JAJSOF020000017.1:9953546-10261046 GCA_025594305.2 Periplaneta americana | reverse complement strand
CATTGCAATCATGTAATCTGTGTTACCTATCCTCGTCTTGAAGAAGGCGTACTGCTGGAACTCTGGCTCAGCCTCCTCGAACATGACGTTCTTGAGCAGCTGACCAAGGCTCAGGTTCACGTCCACCTGGGCCTTGCCGAAGATCTTCATATACGGGTTGGGCTGTGCAGCACCTGACACGTTCTGCACCCGGTTGGACAGCTGGAACTCAACTGCCCCTGTCTCCAGACGCACAGCTGAGTTGGTGGGAGTTGTGGCTGTCAGCTGGATCCTCTGTCAACAGCAAGGTAATATAATCCATCACAATGGAAAAATTAAAAAGGAAATAACATTTTATTAACACATAATATGCCATTTTGCACAAATGAATATCTAAATATGATTATTTTATGGCCCAGGTAGCCACAGCTGAGGTCAAGGATGGGGAGAGGAAATAGAGACTGCGTGGACAGTGCCACACAAGAGGAGACTGGAAGAATTGTTTGTTAACATTGCCGTGCATCAAACAGGGATATCGGGTGTTTGGGAGGTCGTTCTTCCTCTATCCATCTTATTCTTTTTCTTCTGGCTCTCGTTCTTCCTCTATCCATCTTATTCTTTTTCTTCTGGCTCTCGTTCTTCCTCCTCGTATCATTCTCCTTACTTGTCCCTTCAGTTTCCTTTTCTCCTCCTGTTTTTTGTGCTCTTCCTTCTTGCTAGTTATCCTCGTCTCCTCGCTTCTTCCTTCTGTTCTTCTCACCTTCCTTCTTTCTTTTTTGTTCCTGATCTTCTTCTCCCTCATCTCCTCGTCTTTTTCCTCCTCCCTTTTCTAATGGCAGACTGTGAGAATCATTATCGTTCCATTCAGTTCCTTACGATTCGGCATAAAGCATTAATATTTCAATCTTCTCATAAGAATGTGATGGAGGTTTTATATCTCATAAAGATGAAATATGTGCACTAAAATTATTTTCTTTTTATTAACCACTTCCTTGATTAAACCCGAGTTAACTCGTTTGAGTCCCATTTTCGCTGCTAAGGATTATATCCCGAATATATACGTTTCCATTCTTTCATTAACCTTTTTCTCACTAGATGGCTACAGAAGTTAGTGATATTGCTATATCTGGTGGTGTTTATTGTACTTCTTCCTTGCGAGTGGAATTCTTATGCTCATATAGCATTCACACACAGTAGTGAGTAGATGCTAGTTAGTTTTGGCGGTTTCTGTTTGTGTTTTTGTGCTGTTTTGTGTAAAGATAGATCAAGTTAGTGATTCCGAAACTTTTGATCAGGAATATATTCCTGTAGAAGATTAGGAAATGAATCATCGGTATCAGAAGACGAAGTTATAGTCCAACAAACAAATTCAGATCAGTTGGTGTCGCGTCTTTTCGACAGTGGTTTGAATAGAAGACATCTGGCACCATTTCTTCTGCACCTGCGAGGTCCCCATTCCCTGAAATTTTAACATTGTTTCTGATAACGATAATTCTAAATTTTTTAAAATTATTCTTTAATAATGACCTCATCAACATTATATTCGAGGAGACGATTCAGCATGCTAGTGAGTGTTCACAGAATGCTGAAAATAATTCGTGGCGGCCTACTACAGACTCTGAAATACGTGTACTTTTGGGCATAGTGATACTGCAAAACATTATTCACAAACCTGAAGAACAGATGTACTGGTACAAATATTGAATGACTGCTACACCATTCTTCCCAAAACGCTCTCATATAGGAGAGCAGATACTACTGTCCGGAATGCAATGTGCCACTGTGCGTAATACCCTCCTTTCGAGTCTATCACACGACAAGCAACATTTAACGCCTTGATAACAGCACTGGTATTGTACCTCATAAATTAATCCATAAGTTGGTAAATAGTTCAGGAGAAAATCAAAGTGGGACAACTACCAGAGCTGGAATCAAGGTGCACGAGATACCTCGGGATAATAATTCAGGTATGAATGTATGTCTATTTCATAGTGATTTTTTAGGTATGTAAGAAAATTAGTGATATACAGTGATTCTGAAATATTAAATGACTTCTTTACGAAAATAAAAAAATATGACACTTTTTTCACAAAACTGGTGAAATATATAGTAAGGGAAGAGGTTAATTTATTATTTTTTTATTACAAAATTTAAATGCTTAATTTTTTAATGTTGAATAACTATTATTCAACGGTCACTAGGACGAAACAGAAAGAGTAACACTGAAGCAACTTCATTTTTGAATAGTAATAATTTACTGTCCGTCCAAGTGGTTATGTCATAGGGTCGTCAAAATGGGGAAATCACGTGACAGTTACTTACTTAACAGGATCCTTTTCTTTAATTGATTTTAAACAGTTGTACAATATTACGTAGACTTCCAATTCCATACAGAAAATACTTTCAGAATACAGCCAAACAGCCCAGCCACTAGCCTTTACAGAGGGGCCAGCAGAAATGGGTGGGGGAAACTGGGATGCGACGTAACCACTCGGAAAGACAGTAATACATAAGGCATATTTATAGAAACATGTTACTGGTATATGTAAATGGAAGAATAAAGGCTCATCTAGCCAAAAATGCTGTTTATTTTATTCCCAAAATAAAATTGTATACTGTTTAAACAATAATCCAAAAACATGTAGTTTCTCTCCTAATTTTACAGACTTCCAACAGCTAGCTATACGGCTATACTGTAAAAGATAGATCTTGACACATTGAGAGTGAAATGCGTTAATAAATGCTAAGGTGATTATGGAGTAATGACAAAATAAGAATGGCACAGGAGATCTGTCTTATAGTCGATTTTTCTAGCAAAAGGCTCACATTAACTGCCTGAGACCAATTTCCAATCCTTTTGGTGTGAAGCTTTCAGTTGACTCCAATTCAAATACCAACGAGGATAGATGAAGGGACGTACCTTGATCCTAATGACTAGTGAGAACAGAATCCTCTTGAGAGACGAGCTTGTTGGTTCCTCGCTGTCCTCTAGCCACAGTGGCACGGGCTTCTCCCCACCGTATACTTTCTGCACCACTTCGTTCACTTCCTGCAACACAACAGCAACATACCAATCATTAAGAAAGTCGTTCTGAGTGGTCGTGTGGTTACCATTCACATCATTAGGTGATTCAAATCCAATCCAGAGTACTGGATTTTTAACAGCAACAAAAATTCTCTGCACAGCTTCCTTCTGATGAAAAACAAAGCTGGGGATCTCATAACACTGAATTAGTGCATGTAAAAGAACTCTCACCCTGAAAGAATATTCGTAAATAGTAAAACACAATTTTTAATGAGTGTCTTTCCAAAATAACACAAACAGTTATTTATTCAAAATCGGTTAGAACACTTTATCTTCTTCAACATTTCTTTTATGTAAGTTGAACGGATACATGAAATGGTATGGACCATTTGAAGGGTTGGCGGGAAGAACGATGAGGGTCCATAAAATGAAATTTTTAGTTAGAGGTGCCATCTATTGGATTACGTTGAGAATTATAGGTATCCTACAACCAAAACTCAGCTCGGATCCCTCGCGGCGTGCATGCTATACCCCTCTTACTCTCCTGCAGTAGGCGTGAGAGCATACTGGCAACAGGAGCATACGAGGCCTGTCTAAAAAGTATCCGACCTTTAGCCAGAAAAAATATTTCAAATACCTGACGGGGTTGGGACCCTAATCCCCTTCAAAGTAGGCCCCTTGTGCTTGCACACACTTAGCCCACCGATCCCTCCACTGCCGGAGACACCTATGGAAGTCTTCTTTTGGAATGGTGTTCAGCTCCGTCGTCGCGTTCCCGCATTATCTCTTCTCTACTCTCAAAACGGGATCCTTTCAGTGGTGTCTTCAATTTTGGAAACAACCAGAAGTTGCAAGGAGCCAAGTCTGGAGCGTAGGGAGGTTGGTGAACGGTTGTAATTCCATGTTTGGCCAAGGAAGTGTGGATCAATTGGGATGAATGTGCGAGGTCGTTGTCGTGATGCAAGTGCCAGTTGTTCGCTGTCCACATGTCTGGTCTTTTGCGCCGAACTGCATCATGGAGTCGCCAGAGAACATCGTGATAGTACTCCTTTGTCACCGTTTGTCCTTCCGGTGCGTATTCGTGATGCACAATTCCACGGACATCAAAGAAAACAGTCAGCATCACCTTGATTTTGCTTCGCACCTGCCACGCTTTCTTCGGCCTTGGAGACTCGGGATGCTTCCATTGCGACGACTGTCTTTTTGTTTCTGGGTCGTACCCGTACACCCATGACTCATCTCCAGTTATCACGGTGTTCAGAAACCCAGGATCAGTGTAGGCGGTGTCCAGAAGGTCCTGTGCAACGTCACGATGGAGGTCTTTTTGTTCCGGGGACAACAACTTGGGCACGAATTTCGCAGCCACTCGGTTCATGTTCAAATCATCACGCAAAATTGCATGTGCAGAATCTTTACTCACTCCAACCTCTTCGCAATCTCCCGGGTCAAACGACGATCTGCCATCACCAAATTTCGCACCCTCTCAACAACAGCTGCACTCCGAGCAGTTTGGGGCCTGCCAGAACGCTGCTCACTCTCTGCTGATGTGCGGCCATCTTTGAATTGGTTGAACCACTCCTTAATTTGTGTTACACCCATCGCATCTTCCCCAAACACCTGCTGAATCTTACGAATTGTTTGACTTTGAGAATCACCGAGCTTTTGACAAAATTTGATGCAGTATCTTTGCTCAATTCATTCAGTCATCTTGCGAGAAAACTAAATCCGACAAACACTTAGAACAGCACCTTACTTGGCGACCACCAGCCAGTGACTGGCACAAGCGAATGCGGTGAAAAATTCAAGCATGCACATTACGGTTCCTCCTTCCTCCATGCACAGTGGCGCCGCCTTAGAATCACTACTTTGCTCGGGAAAATTAAAGGTCGGATACTTTTAGACAGACCTCGTACATCATCTGTGTGAGACAGTCACACCCGTTGGTTTCTGTGCATCGAGTTTTCCTTGTTGGATACTTATAATAGAGGCTTACATGGTTATCACAAAATCTTCAGGTGCAATAAAAAAAAATTAAAAGTAATGAATTACGCATACGAATTAAAATAGGGTGTTTTAAAGCTTAAAATTCATTTTTCTCTAAAGTTTGTTATTTGGAACATCATCATTCTTCCTGCCAACCCTTCATTTGTCTTCAAAAATTACTGTTCCAAAGAAATCTATTAACACCTGCATACTTCTGTCTCCAATAAAAAATTGAGAATAAATTTTAGGCCTTAGAGATATCTACACAAATTGGTTTATAGAACTAATGTAACCTTAGTCGTTACAGAAAGATAACAAAAGAGAAGGCCCCATTTTTTCTATTCAATAATAATCATTACCTACATAATAAAACATTACCCTATTGGAGGTCCTGGGGCCCACAGGATAGTGGAAGGCTAAGACTTCCACTTTTGCAGATAATTGGCATTAATGGCAGTAGGGATGCCCACTGCCTTTACCACAAGGAAATATTTCTAGAACTCATTTCTGTTAGAGGTTGAGTATACTCCAGGACCATGGAGAAAACCCATGACACCATCAGAAATCGAACCTGCGACCTTCCAACTTGTGGCACATCGCCTCAACCATGGTGCTACCACGTACCTCTCATTACCTACATAATAATGTAAAAAACTGAAAACTATTTAAAAAAATAGTTTACAATTTATAATTATACTGTAGTTCATTACTTTAATCCTCTTTCATGTAACTCATTTCTATAATTAACACATTCTGTGATGAATGATGGTTGAAACATTGGACGACTACGTAACTCTAAACTTCTTACCTTCATGAAGACTTTCTGAACAAACACCAAGTGGTTTAGTAAATCAGTGGTGAGTGAATGTTCGAAGACACCAATGTCTGCTACAGCACTCAAGTAGCTGCCTTGACGGAGAACAACCCCATCTGAACATTAATAAAAAAATTAATGTAAGCAGGATTAAAAATGAAACAAAACATTACCTTTAAGCTTTGAAGTATCAAAAGAGTTAAAATTATGGCAAATGATGAAAATGATAGTAAACTTCAAGCTCAATGTGATTTTAACTGGTTTTACTCAACTGAAAATATATTTTCACTGGATTAAAACTATTCTCTATTCTCTAAAGGAGTAAAAGAAGATCATGTTTGTAAGGTAAAAAAAAAAAAAAAAAAAAAAAAAAAGACATTCTGTTTCCGTAACTAGACAACTAGAAATATATCGTCATTACGGGACTAATGATAGGAGCCCGTGGGACCATACCCGGTTCCTAGTCGACTTCTGTAAATCTTTTGGCCTGTATTAAAATATTTAAAGATATCTAACAATTGCAGCACTCTAAGGCTCAATAGCTATTTTCAGGCATCATACATATGGACCATGACTAATTCGCATCTCCTTGACGTTACTTCGTTTAATATCATGTGTTTCAATATAATTCAAATTGTTATTTTTCACTCTAACAACAATGTATCACTAAGCCTCAAGGCATTTACTCTATTGTATCATGGCACTCTTAATCGATGGCAACCTGTAGTGGTTACAGGAAGAAATTAAATAAAATAATAAACAACATAATATAGCAATCATTTTTACTTACAGTTCTACCACGCTGTTTTAGAACTAGTACGTTTTTAAAAGAAATAAAAATCTGACAGAAGTTTAGGTACTTGTGTGAATACTATTTAAGATGAAACAGAATTAAACAAAAATGAATTAAAAAACAAACGGATTTTGCTGAAACAGTGTAATATTATTAACCATACACATTTGAAAAAAATACAAAAGTTCATAGGAATGATTTCAGAGTTATTTTTATAAAAAATTAATAACTACACATATTTATTTTCTGTTTAAAATTATCACATCTTTTTATATGAATTTCTTGCGGAGAGAGTTTATGTAGTGAACGAAAAATTATAAATTAATCTGAAAATAGCTTCTACGAGATTTTTATTAGTACCGTACAAAAAAGTTATTAACCCCCTCCTTGTATCCCTCACTTTTACCTCTCCTGACTATAATGTCATCTGCAGAACACTGAAAAATTTGATCCCCAAATATGAAGGTGCCATAAGCAACAGTTTTTTTTTAATAATCATGGATGAGAAAGATACCTTGAGGTGCTGCAAACCCTTTCATCTGGCAGTGTTGTGAGCACTGTCCACAAGACTACAGCAAAATGATGGAGCACTTTACACATTGCCACTTTATGTTCCACATGTCTAAGGAAACTAGCATTATCCTCTTTATACTGAAGTAAATGACTAGTATTTTGAGTATTAAACCTAACACAAATACGTAACTCAATAAAATATGTATTAAGTGTTATAAACTGCGATAAAAACAAGTTCATCTTTGTTTTGTTTTGTGTCATGACTGATCTTATGCTAACCTATAAAAAAACACAATATGCATACTTATGTTACAACAGATCTTTGATGGTCAGTAACACAAAAATCATAGCTTTCTTAAAGGATATTTTAACAAAAATGTTTATACATCTTGATTACACAACTTTTAACATCGTATCACTTCGGAATATGTATGATAAGAACTTTCTTGTGTTAAATTTTAACGTACCTTGTTAACATGATTCGACCTATTTTCGGTCATCTTCGAACCAGTCGTTGTTGGTGTTGGCGCCTCTTGTTTCCTGTGTGGGTGCCTTCGTAGTGTAGAGTCAAAGAGTGTATGTGTTTTGAAATTGAGTTGTGTGTTGAGAATATCGTTGGGGTGTGTTTTCGTGTGTCTGTATATTTCATATTGTTCTAGTGTGTTGAGTTTCTGGCTTTTTGGTTGGATGTGCAGTATTTCCAGTCTGTGTTGATGTCTCTGTAGGTGTGGTTAGCATTTGTGATGTGTTCTGCATATGTGGAGGTGTTTTGTAATTTTGTTATGGCTGTGATGTGTTCTTTATAACGTGTTTGAAATGATCTGCCTGTCTGTCCTATGTAGAAGTTGTTGAAAGTGTTACATTTGAGTTCGTATACACTTGTGTGGTTGTATTTGTTTGTTTGTGTTGTTTGTGTGTTGAGATGTTTTTGTAGAGTGTTATTTGTTCTGTATGCGATGTTGTAATTTAATTTCTTGAATGAGGTTGCAATTTTATGTGTGTTTTTGTTTTCGTATGTTAGTGTTAACACATTACAAAAAACACATCACAGCCATAACAAAATTACAAAACACCTCCACATATGCAAAACACATCACAAATGCCAACCACACCTACAGAAACATCAACACAGACATGGAAATACTGCACATCCAACCAAAAAGCCAGAAACTCAACACACTACAACAATATGAAATATACAAACACACGAAAACACACCCCAACTATATTCTCAACACACAACTCAATTTCAAAACACATACACTCTTTGACTCTACACTACAAACGCATCCACACAGGAAACAAGAGGCGCCAAGATCAACAACGACCAGTTCCGAAGATGACCCAAAATAGGTCGAAACATGTTAACAAGGTACGTTAAAATTTAACACAAGAAAGTTCTTATCATACATATTCCGAAAAAATGTTTGTTTAAAAATTGTTAAATTTTGATATAAAATTTTCTGCATCTCATTTGCACTTCTTCACTACACTTACAGAGATTGAAGTGAAGGATATCATACCTGCAAACTGTGCCTCACGTGGATTGTTGCCATCCTGTATATACTCTGCAGATACATGCACCTTAGGCAGTTCTATGCTGGCTTCTGAAGGCAAGTGGGCCTCTGTCACCTGGACAGATAAACATCAATAATAAGGCAGAGACATGCTTAATTTCGTGATCAATGTTCTAGTCATTATCAAGCTTGCACTGCAGCTAGAGTTCGCGGGTTAAAATCCAGCTACGAATGAGACTTTTAGAGGAACCAAGAAGCTAGTGTGATTAATTAAAATGTGTCTCAGTGAAATGTACAGCAGAGTCATAGGCCAGTTTCTGTCAGATGCTTTTCCAATTCACTGCGGGCTAAAGCAAGGAGATGCACTATCACCTTTACTTTTTAACTTTGCTCTAGAATATGCCATTAGGAAAGTCCAGGATAACAGAACCATCTGCAGGTCAAAGTCTCCACCGAAAGTGTAGATATCCCCGCTGAGACATATGTCAGGCAAAGCAGGGAACAAACTAGAAAAATGGGACGCAATGTTAGTATGATTTAAGAAGACTTCCTTAGCTACAATTGATGGAAGTTTTCCAGAGCCAGAATGGAGGACAGTGCACACTCATGGTTCCAAACCAGAAGCTCAAGGAACTGCTGCGTAAGGTGTTGGATATTACATATATCAACAGGTAAAGGGAAAGAGAAGTTATATGTAGTACTAATTATTATTATTATTTTAAATGTGTGAAAAACATTATTATTTATGTTCTGTGTGACGATTCTGATATTAATGCCTAGTAACTATGTTAAAGCAAATGTGATTAATATATACTACTATACTGCTACTATACTTACTGGCTTTTAAGGAACCCGGAGGTTCATTGCCGTCCTCACATAAGCCCGCCATCAGTCCCTATCCTGAGCAAGATTAATCCAGTCTCTACCATCATATCCCACCTCCCTCAAATCCATTTTAATATTATCTTCCCATCTACGTCTCGGCCTCCCAACTACACTCTATATGCATTTCTGGATTCGCCCATACATGCTACATGCCCTGCCCATCTCAAACGTCTGGATTTAATGTTCCTAATTATGTCACGTGAAGAATATAATGTGTGCGTGATTAATATATTTAGCATAAAAACTGGAGAACCTATGACGAACATGACATAATACCCTCCAACACCAAACAAGAAACAATGGCTGCCTTCAAAACAAAAGAATGGTGAGTTGCACAACACAGTTTAGGCAACCACAGAAATTATAAATTCAAGAGTAGATTGTGCACCAATCCGCAGTGCTTATGAATAGAAGGTATTTGTCACTGTTGATAGTAATTCGTCTGTCGGATGAGGAATTTGACAGGAGTAGGCTACATGCCGGCACCGGGTTTCCCCTTCTCCCATAATCTTCATCATTCTTACCCATTCCCTACACTACACTTACACATACACTCACCCTAGTACATCACACAACTTTCCAGAGATACACACAGTGTGGCCTGTCGAAGTGGTGTGCAACTTGAAAATGGGTCACAGTTCTGCCATCTATCCATAATATGCGGAATCTGAATCACGTAAGTGATACACGCACGCACACACACATATTTAATATTATCCATTTCTTAAATTTAAAAATCTGGAATATTACAGAACATATAGGATCAGTATTTGGTTGTTTTATATCGATAACCATGAAATTAATTATTACTTGTCAAAATCCACAAAAAATTAACTTTAAAATTTTAGTGGTAATGTCAAAGTTTACATGGAATGACCCTATACTAATTTCAAAGGCTAGAATAATCCAACAGACAAGTCTAAGTCCCCCTCTCCTTGCCTTTCCTGACGACGGAGTTGATACATAGCTCGAAAACGGTTGAAGCTTCTCGATCTGCGCCATGATGCAAATTCCAAAAACCTCACATAAAAAATATCCAACTAGCTACATCCTTGTACTTCCTCGGCCACACAGCAATAATTACGTGAATAACAAGGCTCACTCTTACATTGTGCACTTGCAGCTTGGTGGTGAAGCTCAGGGAATGCTGGGGCAAGTCTATTGTGAACTTGGCTTTGCTCCCGGTGACTCCTGTGCTATTCACTTGGTCCATCTTGTACTGAGCTTGCAGAGAGGGCAACAATGCTGCAGTGATGCTCAAACTCTAAAAGAAATCAGGACACACAAAGAAATAAAATATGATCACAAAAATATATCAAGCTATGGTCTAAAAAAGAATATAATATTAAAAGTATTTCAATAGACAACAAGGCAGGCAACAACTCGTAAAATATCATTAGTGTAAGTATCATTTTTTTGTAACTGAATCAGAATACTTTACTTGAAATGTTCAGAAAATTAAGTTCCGATTGTTATTACGAAGTCCTTATTAGGTCAACAATTAAAGAGGTACTTTAGTGTGACTATTACACTTTTACTACGTCACACTACTTTTGACCAATAAAACGGTACGAAAGGACGTATTTCAACCAATCATGGCTGCTTATCGCACAATTTTATCGCGTCCCTAGCATTTGTTTAATTTTATCGCGTCCCTAGCATTTGTTTCTTTGTTTGCCAACATTTCAAACTGCACTGGTCTGGACGTCAAAAACAGAAAATTTACAAACCACTCCAGTCGATGCACAGCACTTTCAAATATGACTCGCATTGGCATTCAAGAACAAGAATTAATAAGGATCACTGGTCATAGCTATGCATCTTCCCTGAAACCCTATTTACAAATAAATGAAGAGCACCATCGGCAATCCTGAATAAGTTGAGGAATACACCATGTACATCAACGAGTTCACTTCTTTTACGCACACGTCCAATATAACATCAACTGAACCACCAACCACTAAAACACTCAAATTTGAAAATTGTACTTTCAATAATTGTTTCTTTTAAAATTATTCATGTTTATTTTTTATTTCATCATCGTTAATTAAAACTTTTCTTGTTTATTTCATCATCCCTAATTACAACTTTTCTAACACATGTTTATATTATTTAGGTTATGTTATAGCTTCTGCTATATGATATTATGGATAGTCACGTATCAGAGATTGTTTAATACTAAGATTTATTGAAAATCATCTGTCAAGTGAAGTTGATTACTGGGATTCGGATGATTGAAGTGGAATGAACTGTTTTAATAAAAACGAAACTGAATCAACAAAGCCTTCTTGACTAGTAACTGTCTACAGAGTTCAATGAAGATTCCATAGTTGGCACAACTGCCATCTAGCGTAATGGTGCAATAATACATTTGAAGACAGTTTTGCATTTTCGTAAGTCAATTAATATTTTATTGTATTGGAGTACTTTGTTACTTCTAATCTTTATATACTTTTTTCTTATCGTGTAATAGTCAATTAAATCCCACTCGAGTTTTGATTTTCTCTAGATAAATCAAAACCTCTAGTGAGATTACTGTTGAAAAAACTACAGCAGAACTTGGTTATAACGTCATCCAAGGGACATGAAAAATTGTGTTGCTATAAACGAATGTCATCATAAACAAGATAACAAGATCACACTATCACACTTGGCTTCCACTCACTTCACCAAATGTAGTGTTGTAAGTCACAACTTCTGAAGCAACTTGAATCCGTTAATCCAGCCAGCAATACACTCGAATTCTTCATCGTTTAGCTTCCTGGCAAATTCCTCGGAAGAACGATGTAAATGGGAACATTACAACTGAGATGTGATAATAATGAAAAAGATTTAAAATTACTTGGCACAGAAGATTAGTGAAATCTGCTTAAGAATTTAAACATTTGATCTAGCATTGTTTGTCAATAGTAAAAAATTATCAAACACTTATGAAATCAATCAAACCAATAAATAAATCAATGTGTGACAACTTGAACAGAAGTCAATTCTTCACTTCTGCTTAGAAAACACTCTGTAATTTGCCTTCTTTATGCTTCCCGCAGCCAGACAATCAGATGCTGCTTTATCTTCCCATCTGAATTATAAGTTACTCCTGGATATCCAGTAATTATTCTTTTTATATTTTAAGTTTTTAATTAAATGCACGGTTAATTAGAAAATTAAGTTGGAATTTTCAGCAGTCTGGCAACATCATTGCTAATACACTGCTCTTTCTCTTCGTAATTCACAAGATGTAAGCGTCAACGAACTCAGGTTTGTCTGTCTCAGTGGACTACTGCGTGCTCATTGCAAAGTGTGTCATGGCTCGCTGTATGCCATCATGTGGCTAGCCGATGAGCCTAGAGAATTCAATCTTCCTACACTCCCGCAGAGGTGTATTACTTATGTGCCAGAGAAGTTGCCTAGTAAGTACGGCGTTCATTCAGAAGAGTACTTACCAATACATACGGTAACGCCGGTAGCGGCAGGAATGTGAACTATTTCGAAACATGTACTGAGGTGAGTTTTTATTACTGTCGGGATATGGGGAGAGGGTTAAGACGATTTCTTACGTATTTGTTGACATTAACTTAGACAGTCAACATGGACACGGAGCATTTGATTTGTGTTGTGGAATGTTGCTGTACGCAACCGATGATAACAAATACCCTGCGTACGACTTGCCCGAGCAAAACACAGTTCGAAAGAGGTTATGGTAGCACACAGACCATACAGACCGCCATATGTTGCTACGACGTTCAAGTTATACCGTACACGTTCTCAAGTTCAGATTGAACGCCTTGATTAATAGGCAACTTCTCTGACACAAAAGCTGAAACTCGCTTCAAATCGCTGACTCATCAACAGTGACGTCATGACACACTTTGAAATGAACACCCAGTACTTCCCATCTCCCTTTCTGCCTACAATGTTGCAAGCTGGTCGCATCGATTAGTGGCTTAACAAATTAGTGATTTTTAAATTAAATTTACACAAAAACCGTCCACGCTATTGAAATACGTCAGAGGGATAAATTATTTTTTATTAGATTTTCTATCGATATGGACAAAAATCACGATCCTACTCGCAATAGTTACCGAATAAGAGCGTAAAAACATTTTTTTCTGAGAAAACTATGATCTTTCCACCAATATGGTATTACACTTTTTGTTACATGAAACATGAACTATTCGCTCTGAAAATCTGCAGGGTTATTTCACTTCCACCCTGTATGGTGAGTCAGCTAACCTGCAGGATAATGGAGAACTGCATGACGAGAGGCTGCAGCAAGCTGGACTCCTGCTGCTGTCTGTGCAGGCCAGGCTGGGGGGCCTGCGTGGAGTGGAAGTGTCTGGGGGAGTGCTGCGTGATGAAATCTCCTTCCTCAGCAGTTGTGCCGCGGCTGATCCTGCTTGAAGTTCGAGTCACTCGCAATTCCTGTCAACACACAATACTCTATAGTCCTTACATAATTAACTTAAAAAAAATAACAGAAATTTTATTATTATTATTATTATTATTATTATTATTATTATTATTATTATTACTTACTTACTTACTTACTGGCTTTTAAGGAACCTGGAGGTTCATTGCCGTCCTCACATAAGCCCGCCATTGGTCCCTATCCTCAGCAAGATCAATCCATTCTTTATCATCATACCCCACCTCCCTCAAATCCATTTTAATATTATCTTCCCATCTACGTCTCGGCCTCCCTAAAGGTCTTTTTCCCTCCAGCCTCCCAACTAACACTCTATATGCATTTCTGGATTCGCCCATACGTGCTACATGCCCTGCCCATCTCAAACGTCTGGATTGAATGTTCCTAATTATGTCAGGTGAAGAATACAATGCGTGCAGTTCTGCGTTGTGTAACTTTCTCCATTCTCCTGTAACTTCATCCCTCTTAGTCCCAAATATTTTCTTAAGCACCTTATTCTCAAACACCCTTAACCTATGTTCCTCTCTCAAAGTGAGAGTCCAAGTTTCACAACCATAAAGAACAACTGGTAATATAACTGTTTTATAAATTCTAAATTTCAGATTTTTTGACAGCAGACTGGATGATAAAAGCTTCTCAACCGAATATTAACAGGCATTTTCCATATTTATTCTGTGTTTAATTTCCTCCCGAGTATCATTTATATTTGTTACTGTTGCTCCAAGATATTTGAACTTCTCCACCTCTTCAAAAGATAAATTTCCAATTTTTATATTTCCATTTCGTACAATATTCCCGTCACGAGTCATAATCATATACTTTCTCTTTTCGGGATTTACTTCCAAACCTATCTCTTTACTTGCTTCCAGTAAAATTTCCGTGTTTTCCTAATCGTTTGTGGATTTTCTCCTAACATATTCACGTCATCTGCATAGACAAGCACCTTATTATTATTATTGTTATTATTATTATTATTATTATTATTATTATTATTATTATTATTATTATTATTATTATTATTATTATTATGCTGATGCTGGTGGCGGTGGTGGTGGTGGTGGTGGTGATGGTGATGGTGATGGTGATGGTGATGGTGGTGGTGCTGGTGGTGGTGGTAATGGTAGTGATAGTGATGGTGGTGGGGTCAGGGGCTGTGGGGGTGGTGATGATGATGATTAAAATTTTTGAATGATGATAGGAAAATGGAAGTACTCTACAAAAGTCTGCACAAAAGAATAATGTTTATCAATCGTAAGTTACAATTCTCCACTTCAGAAAAGAAAAGAGACAGTGAATAGTATGTTTGTGAGCTAAAGATTGTCAGGAACTGGAAAATATTCAAGTCTGTTTCACAGGGAGCTTTACGTGAAAGCCAGATTTACATAATATATAGCCTACGTCACTGTAGGTACGTTAACAGAAAACCACAATTCAAGTCACACAGTTTGTGTGCACCCAAAGTTGGATTTCTGGCGTCTTGTGAGCCCATTTGAGGTGTGTGAATATAAAGGAAAAATTGAAACGGTGTTGGGTGCAGTTCCTGGGTAGCTCAGTCGGTAGAGCATTGGCACTCAGCCAAAGGTCCCGGGATCGATACGCAGTCCCAGAAACTATTCATAGGGAGCTATACTTGAAAGCCAGATTTGCAGATAAAAAACGAAATACAACATTTTTACAAGAAATATATTAATTTCATGTCAATACCAAATCAAATTACAGAAGTGCAAAAACTGCAAAAAAACTGGTTTTATAGAAATCTAAATCAATCCAAAACTCTGGGCAATAACAGAAGAGATATACATGACAGATATACAATTTCTATTCTTAGGAATGGAATGGAAACATGCGGAATAAAGCAAGTAAGATTACTTTCTCCCCGACCTTACTGAAGTGAAGGACTAGCAACTAGGATTAGAGAACTTTCAGACACATGAATCCAGATGGTCCTTGACAGCACACTTGAATGGTACCTGGAGGGTTGAAGAGAGCTGCTTGCTCCCTCTTGTCATCATGCCGTGCAGGGCCACGGGGTGCTGAGGGATGTCAATATTCACAGCCCCGACAGTCAGCAGTCCTGAGTTCTTGTCCTTAGAACGCCGTGAGATACTTGAGTACAAAGCCTGTGACTTCCCAACTGTCACCTTAACCACTGTCCTGCAGGCAAACAAATTCACAACTTTCCAAATCAAACTAGAAAATAGAACTGATCCCAGTATAAACTGGTGAAGCTATTTATTTACTAGACACAAGGACATTTGTCTTCGTACTTCCCAATACAATTCTCTAACAGATTTGTATTTAAAGTTCATCATAAAACTGACGTTTTAATATGACACTTGAAATTTTTGCATAGAACATATGCTGGAGAGGGCAGAATGGAGAGTCGATGGAGATGCTCTGATGCTATGTGGAATGCTGCTACCGATTCTTTCCTTGTTGGTTGGTAATAGTATCTTTTTCTGTGATCAGCACACTTTAAAAATATAATTAAATTTCTTATATAAATTTTTAAATATGTAAATTACTTAAAAAATTAATAAAATATTACTACTTTATCTAAGTAAAGTACTTTAAATTGACACATAAAAACAATCTGTCAACTGGAAAATTTGTATTATTCAATAATAGAGAGGTGTGCAAAACTTCATTACATTAATTCAAGTAGTTTTTGAGAAAATGTTCCTTAATTCTAGAAAACTGTAACTTTTGGAAAATGAAGCATAAAGTTTAGAATCATGAAGAAGAGTAGTGTGGCACCATGGCATTCAGTAATTATTTTGGGGCACCTCTTTCTGGAATTTCGAAATAAAATTTGACTTTGTGTCAAGTGTCTGGGCATTAAATTAAATAAATAAATTTTCTGAAAAACTTCTGTCTCACTTTGAATACGGTACTAGAATTCTATTACTGGTATTTTTTATTATTCGCATGCAAAATATTTTTATAAAACAGTACTTTAAAATAATAGGATGGTCTTATTTTCGAGTAAATATGGTATTGAATTTTTATTTTAATTCGAGTGTAGACGTTTTATGCAATCACTGGGATTTCCTTAAATCCCCTGTCACTTTTTACACACAGTAAAAATTATTATATCACTGATGAACGCTACTGGCAAGTAATAATTGAAGGTCGGCTACAACAACGTTGTAAGTTACAAAATTTTCATTTGGCATGTTTCCGTGTAATAATGTTGTATGTCATGTTACTTTGCTATACTCCTTGGCTTGCAACTGTCCATCAATGCAGTACGTGAAATTTGTCCACTCAAAAGATTGCTACTCTATAACAACAACGTTGTACGTGTACACATTTTTGCAGCTCCTGTAAATTTTATCAAATGTAACTTATAACGTTGTTCCAGCCGACGCTTCAATTATTTCACTGTGTTAATAATATAAAATATTTTTAGCAAATTGACAGTTTCGACATGGATGACGCAAGTGTTAAAAGAGTTTACCCAAGAATGAAGAAGCTATTATATATTAAGCACTGATTTAAATGTGTGGTTCTACATTCCCCACTCCAAATTCATTCTAAAATAAATAAATAACATTCATGATGAAAAATAGAGAATTGTGAATTATAGTGAAATACAAGAATGAAGAGCATTCTTGCTCCCCACACAGTCTCTGTCCACCACAAGTTCTTATATAGCTCGAGATTCACTTATATCCATTGTATAACCGCGGATGCTGGCACAAATTTTACCAATAATAAATCAAAATTACCAAATCAAATTCCCATAAATTTTAGGACCTGAACTTTGGTCTCTAGCATAAAGCTGACATGCTAGTTACTTTGTACCACTAGATGGTACAGGAGTTTGTACTCACTGTTGGTTGGGTGCAACGCCTTCAAGAAGAACAATCATAGTCCGTCCGATGTGCCCAGTGAGGGAGCATTCCAGACTAGCAGGTCTGGACTTCTTGCGGCACGTGAGACTGGAGTGCAGACTGGTGATCTCTGCCTCCAGCTTAAGCCCACTCAGAGTGGCCAACAGCCTCGTTCGATGGATGCGAGCCACTCCAAACACAATGAGCCGTGTGCGTTCTCCCGTCACTAGACCTGTCAATAGAGAGAGAGTATTTGCTTACGTTTTGAAGCAGTATTCGATTAATGATACCAGAAAATATAACACTGTAGTTAGGGTGTGAAGGGCTCAAAACATCGTTTTTTTAATTTTTATTGGGTTATTTTACGACGCTGTTTCAACATATCAGGTTATTTAGCGTCTGAATGAAATGAAGGTGATAATGCCGGTGAAATGAGTCCAGGGTCCAGCACCGAAAGTTACCCAGCATTTGCTCGTATTGGATTGAGGGAAAACCCCGGAAAAAACCTCAATCAGGTAACTTGCCCCAACTGAGATTCGAACCCTGGCCACCTGGTTTCACGGCCAGACGCGCTGACCGTTACTCCACAGGTGTGGACTCAAAACATCGTCAAGACAAGGACTAGGACTAGGACTTACTCAATTCTCGCGGTTTATCGTGTGGAAGAGGAGTGGAACCGGTGGTGATCTCAGGCACAACAGTGGTCCCTTTCTCCACATCCTCATTGCTCTTCACTTCCGCCAGTAAGTCGTATTTTCTATTCCCCTTGTAGCCCTCGGAGATGTCAGCAGCCACAGAAAATCTTTGCAAGAACATAAATAACATTATGTGGGGTAATGTTGTAGCCCACAAATTGCATAGTTTAAGTTCAATGGGTTATTGTTTCAACGTAAGTATTTAAATGACGTAAATTTATAAGTATTTTTGTTTGCTAAATACACATGCAAGGATCATTTCATAAGCCATGGCAATTATATTATATCAGCCAATAAAGCTGCAGGAATAGAAATTCACTATATGCGATTGAAGGTCACTGAAATGTGCTTCGCAGTGCTAGTACCAAATTGGGTCCGGGTACAGGAGGCAATAACTTGAAATTCGGCATAGGAAGTGGGGATGGCTGGGACATACACTTCACCGACCTCCAGATGACCCCGCCAGGAAGGCATTGGATTGGAATCCGCAGGGCAGCAGAGGAATTGGCAGATCCAAGATAACATGGAAACGAACTGTTCTCACAGAAGCAAACACGATGGGGAAGACATGGAGTGAGATCAAGGCGTTGGCCAGGAATAGAGTCAGATGGAGAAGTTTTCTGAGAGCCCTATGTTCCACCTAGGAATGATGGGAATATTGATTGATTGATTGATTGATTGACAAGAGGCAATGGGTAAGGGAAATTGAAAGATGCGTAAATAGAAATCATTGTTTTATTATGCACAAAAGGAAACAAGGTATATTACTCACAGCTAACACTCTTCAAAATAATCCCTCAAGACTTCCACACATCTTTGCCAACGATGATACAGGTGTTGAATACCATCGGCTGTGTGCGATTCGGCTATGTGTACTCCTTTCGTCAAAATGCTGTTACGATATCCTCCCTGTTCCCAAGCAGCGGCTTCTTCAATTGCAGAATGAGATCGAAGTTGCATGGACTGAGATGAGATGAGTAGGGAGGATGTTCCAACGCACTATCACCCAATGCTTCTCGTAGCTCAGAATGACACTGACGAGCATTTCTGCCATGAAGAACTGCAATTTTTACGTATGACCGTTGTTCAACTTTACTTACATTCATCTTATAGCACAGCCTCTAGCATATTAACTTTTGCGTGTGCTGTCAACTAGCCACTAATGCACACAGATTCAATCTGACAGTGGTAGCCCATACAGTGTACAACAGGTTTTCAAATGTTTATACTGAACTAACCACATTTTCGGTTATTCGGAAGATACAACATAGTTGCCATGACTTATGAAATGAACCTCGTATATATTTTTTTATTTTCAATACAGCTTAGAACTTGACTAAGGGCCATTCTCTTAAACATACAAAGATCTCATATAAAAACAGTAAGTAATAAATAACAAATTGTGTTACGAGAAAATTTTGCTCATGCATAATGTCATAAAGCGGCGGTAGACTAACATAGAATATGAAGTACAAATGAAATATGTTGAACCTAACCTACAATCTATACATCAAACTTATTATGACAGTGAAGCCCTAATAACAGCCAACTAACAACAATGAGTAAATTGAACAAAGTCTGAACAATGCACTCAGAGTAATATCAGGAGCAACACACCAATAGCACAACAAATAAAACAACAGCAACAACACACATAAATACAAAGTTTCTCCAAAATAAAAAATGGATACATATAGCATAGCACCTCACAAAACTAAAAACGCGAAACATACCAATCACAAAAACCTGTAATTACCTACAAGAACTGAAACTTTATGTAAGAACCATACCTCCTATTACAGAACCAGAAAGTTCATAAATCAACAAACAATAGAAGATGATAATGTGAGGTTTAAAATTGTTTACAGCGTTACCTGTGGGTGATGGTTTTTGTTTCTGGCATTGTTGCATATAGATCTAGCAAATAGTAAACAGTCTTCCAACAGCGTGGTGTTGTGTTCAGCACATCTTTGCTTTTGTCTGATGCAATAGTGATGTGCTCTAGACCTGAACCAGAAGGACTCACTGCAAACATTGGGGTTGTTACTCCTTCAGACAGATTCATGTAACCTGCAAGAAATCCACAACTATACATGTAGAAGTTGTCAGCAAATGTTTGTAATTTAGAAATAAAAAATACGATATTCATTTACATTTGCTTCAGAGACTAATGAAATCATTTATTAAGATAATAACTCTCAGCTAAAGTAATACAGTAATACTGGAAACAATGAACTGTTTCTTAAATCCTTAGCAAGCAAATTAAGAAATTGAGAAAGGCAAGAGTACACTATCTAATTATCTTTATTAAACACTATGTATACAACTTGCTTATCTTTCTTCCCATTTTTTATTTGTTCTGAAGGCCTGGGCAGAGACCTCGCAGAGTGAGGAACGTTTGTGGAGTGTTGGAGGGGAAATACAACAACACCAATGAAAACTTCTCAACATCTGCTTCGTTCACCAGAAATTTCACATTGGCCTAGATGGGGATTGAGTTCAGGTCGCCACGGTGAGAGGCAGAACAGGTAACCACTTGGCCATGGGCAAGACTAACAGTACATGATCAAAAATAGGAAAAACAACTGATCTCAGCATAGGCATATTATATGGTTAATCGAAATGATAAATAAGACACATAGTTTCTCATTATATAATTCATATGTTTCAGAGCACTTCAGTTCCTTTATCAGAATGTACATGATATCCTTGTTTATAATTTATTCCCATGAACTGTAATTCAAAAGAAATGCACAAACCATTTACTAGGCACACAAGTAAGATAAAAGTTTCGTTTTCCTACACTCCACAAAAGAAGCATTTTTTAAATTTCAAAACATAATATTGTACTGCTTTAAGCCACCACACCTGTCAACAATGTGACTTTTATTTTTAATAATTCGCCCTACAACAATTGAGTATTCCACTCAACACAGCAACACAATAGTCATTATTGCACTCCACATGGCGACAATGACAATACACAATGTACTCTTAATTTCAACTAATGTTCACAAAGCACTATGTGCAAAAAAAAACTGTGAGTTCTCAGTTCACAGTTCGTTCGCCTTGGCTAGTTCTTCTAGCTCACTCACTCAAGTTCACTGCACGTCGAACCCAAGGCTTCCAGATGCGATTCCCTGCACGTCGAACCCAAGCCTTCCAGATGCGGTTCTCTGCACGTCGAACCCAAGCCTTTCAGATGCGGTTCCTTGCACGTCGAAACCAAGCCTTCCAGATGCGGTTCCCTGCACGTCGAACCCAAGCCTTCCAGATGCGGTTCTCTGCACGTCGAACCCAAGCCTTCCAGATGCGGTTCTCTGCAAGTCGAACCCAAGTCTTCCAGATGCGGTTCTCTGCACGTCGAACCCTGGTCTACCAGATGCTCTCAAAGGATGGCTTCCTTGCTCGCTCGGACACTCACTTGTAGACTTACTGAAGACTGACTTTCTCGCGACTGATTGACTCTCGTCAGCAACTCATGGTGTGATTTATTTACCACGAACATCTAGAATGTACTGCGTCACGAAGCTTCTGGGCCTCCACAACAATCAGGGGTTCGTGTTTCCGTTCCCCCACGCTTTCCTTCTCGCTGGATGTGCGCGCAACCAGATGCAACGAGAACGTTCCAGATGGGTATCACAATATGCTGTGTGGCCCAAAGGATCAATACTATTTGTTTGTTTACTTCTACTTCTTGTAATTCGTTGCTTAAATAGAAACATAATAAGTATGAAAAAAATAAAAGTTTTCCAATCATCAAAATTTACTTTTTTTGTAACAATGACAAATCTGCCATAAGTAGGAAAAACCTTTAAATCTGCAGAGCCTTAAATAACAATAAAGAAAAATCTATGACTGATAGCGGAAAGCAAGAAGGCAGATGGAAGTCCTTCACTGATCTAGCATTACAAACAAATTGTAATTTATTTATTTTCAATACCTTTCACACTCTTGCTGGTAGAACGAAGTTTCTGTGCAAAGCTCTGTGGACGGGAGCGCAGGGAGGCTGAAGGTGACAGAATCTTCTGCTGACTCAGAGAATGAGGGAAGCCAGGCACAGCCACTGAGCCATTTCCAGCAGGCAATTTCATCTTGTCTTCTATAACTGACGCGTTCTCATGAAGATCTGATGCTACAACAGATGTCCACTGGCTCAGTAAACAACATAATCTAAGCTGTATTAAAATGTATACAGTGAAACCTCTCATTTACAGACATCGAAGGGACGTAACAATCTGTCCGCACCTGGGAGGTGTCCTTTATTGGGAGGGAGTCCCCAATCTAACAGTGAATTTATAATATGCATTATGTATCCCTTCACGCTTTAAATTAAATGTACTACTGTAGTTTAATTCTAAATATAGGCCTAGTATACTACAGTAAATTCTTTGCAACTTTGAACTACAGTAGATAAGACCGAAAAAGAAAAATACAGTACTGTGCCATGCAATTTTACTCTAGGTCTACAGTTATGCAATACTGTAATTTTCAACTTAAACTTACGTTCAGGTGTCATGTCTCTCGAAAAAGAAGTATTGAAGTGTAGAGAATAATCCTACTAATCCAATCATGTATTGAATACAATTTCACGATCGCGGAAACCTTGGACCCATCAGACAGGATAAATTTTATGACTCTGTTTATCCACCCACTTCCAACTAACAAGGGGTAGCCGGCAGGACTAGTGGTAGCCTACGAGACTAAGTGTATATGTAACCAGACTGATGCACGTGAATTGAATTCCTAAATATTCCATGCCATAAATTTTGGAGTTGGTTAACCTGTGTTTATGTTGGCTGGCTTCTACTGGTCAAGTGTAAACAAATAACAACAGAATGTGTAATATAAACTTTACGTAACAACAGTGCAAATGCGAGTACATCGAGAAAATGAAAGAAAGAAAGAAAGAAAGAAAGAAAGAAAGAAAGAAAGAAAGGAAGAAAGAAAGGGAGGATAGACGAAAACAGGGAAAAGGAGAAAGGAAAAAGGAAAAAGACAAAAGTAAGAGAGGAAGGAAACAAAGCAAAAATAAGTAAAAGGAAGAGAGAAAGAAATACTGTTTAAAAGAGATGAGACTTCGGACAATGAAGGACAGCACTTCGAAACTAGTCAGCCAGGTATATTACAAAAGTTAACACAGTGACGATACAAAGTTATTCAGAGGCTTACTTGATGAAGATCCATTTTTATTATTTTTAGTGGAAGTTTCTCTCTTGACTTCAGGCTGCTGCTCTTTGAGCTCCATTTGTGTCTCTTTCACATTCTGATACATATTGCTTATCTGGTGTAGAAGCCGAAGAAGAGGCATATTCACCTGTATACAAAAAAATAAAATGTTATACATTGGCAGACAAAAATTTGGGACACTTGAATTTTACTTTATACTCGTAAATGTATTTAACAGATCACCAATATGTTTCAAATAGTAATTAATAAGATTATAATCTTACTATATAAAAAAATTAAATGAAGATGACTTCATAACACCAATAATTACCAAAAATAATGGCCATTGTTGTCACACTCTGCATAAGCAAAATTCTGTCCAAATCTAGATTGTGATGTTATTGTTGGTAGTTATTGGTGGTATGAAGTCATAATCATTCTTTTTTTTTCAGTCTACGTTACGTTTATAATCGTATAATTAAATTAACCACCATTTAAAACATATTGGTGACATATTAAATACAAAGTAAAATTCAAGTATCACAAACTGTTTGTCTGCCAGTGTATATACAGCAGAAACTCGACATAACACATTGTTGAAGGACATACTTCAACCCTCCATTATAGCTAAACCACGGTATACTGGAAGGTAGTCTGTAGCGTGACAATAATTATAAGTTTATGTCCTTTCATCTACACTTTAATGAACTTGTCTTTGACTATTATTCTTTACACGATCAAATATTTGAGTTTATCACTCGCTGAACACAATTTCAAACAATTCATTTGCGTCATAATGATGTAAATACCTGAGTGAAATGGCCAAGGTATTTCATGGAACAGGAAAGATTCAGTTCAAAAACCAATTTATCATCTATGAAAAATGTCATTGATTAAAGTTCACGTTAACACTTTGTTTGTTAAAAACATAAAATTACTTAGTCATACGTTAAAAAGTGTTACAATTTTAAAAAAGGTATATACCTTCAACAGATGGCCTGTTTTGACGTTATGTCACGTCTTCATCAGTGTCTCCTGAACTACTGGTGATCTTGAATTCTGCGATGTGCATTTGTCGATAGTAGGGGTGGGGATGTGTTGCTCTTATGGTGGGGGCTGGTTGTTTGTGTGTTATGACGTATCATGACGTCGAATAATGTGTGGGTATTGAACTGTAATTGTGTGTTAAGTATATGTTGTGGGTATGTTATTGTATGTTTATATATTTCGTATTGTTCTAGGATGTTTAACTGTGAACTTTTTGGTGTGATGTGTAAAATTTCCATATCTGTTTCTATATTATTGTAGTCATGATTATTGTTGATAATGTGGTCTGCATAATTTGATGTGATGTAAGGTTTGGTTATAGCTTTAATATGTTCATTATATCTTGTGTGAAAGGATCTTCCTGTCTGTCCTATGTAAAAATGTGGGCAACTATTGTATTTTAGTTTGTAAACTCCAGTTGAATTATATTTATTTGAATGTTTAATGTGATTATTTAGATATTTCTGTGTTGTGTTATTTGTTTTGTATGCTATCTTGTATTTTAGTTTTCTGAATGAAGTTGCAATTTTGTGAGTATTGGTATTGTGATATGTTAATGTTATGTATTTATTCTCAAGTGGTGTTTGTGTTGGTTTGTTCTGTTTTTGTTTTGCCTTTTTTATTAGTGTGTCTATTATGTTAGGGTTGTATCCATTGTCTTGTGCTATATATTTTATTGTGTTTAATTCTTCAGTGTAGTTGTCATTGTTCATTGGTATATTAATTAATCTGTGTGTCATTGTACGGAAAGCTGCATGTTTATGTTGTATGGGATGATTTGATGAATTGTGTATGTGTGTTGTGGTTGTAGTTTATGAAAAATGCTTTACATCAAGTGTAATTTTCCGAAAACTAATAAAAATAATATCAGTATGTACATTAAAATAGGGACTCTAACTTGAAAACAGTTCTATAATCATTTTCGATGCTCACTGAAAGCAAATTTTTGGCTGATGTGTGCTATTTACCTGCTGAGAGATGTAGCGCACATTCAGGCTGATGTTGAGGATGGTGCTGGTGTGCTTCTTCAACTGGCCACGCGAGATGTACAGCACGTTCTGCTTTTGGATCATGTCGTCCACGGTCATGTCCGCCATCTTCTTCAAGTCCAACTCAACGCCCATCTTCTCACACAGAAAGGCCGGCGTTTCTGGGGGAATGTCTAAGTAGAACTTACCTCCAACTACAACAAAGCCATCTTAAATATAATAAGAATCTTTCAAGATAAAATATGAAAATAAATAAATAAAACAGTTTAATATTTATCAATAATAAAAATTTTATATTGACTTTATTTGTAAATGACATGCTTCCATTCTAATTTTATTTTGTTTAATTACTAAGCAAAAACGTGAAAATTTCTGTAAATCACAGTGTAAGGAGTTACGTTGCGAGAACAGATTTTATATAACTGTCCCATATTTTCTCATCTGGAATTTCAATAAGATTATAAATTACTTTAAAACTTCAAAACTTGGCTTGAATTCAAACATTTCTTTCTATTCTTCTATATGTAGAAATAAGAGTGAATAAGTGTGGATGTGGAGAATTGAATGTAAACACGTCTTTGTGACATTAATAGGATGATAGAAAACTGAAAGTGAAAAAGTCTGTGTTAGGTTAATGAAAGTGTGGAATATTGTGTGTAAATAAGTCTGCAGTGCATGAGAATGTGGAGATTTAAGTGTAGTCAAGATGAATGTGAGAATGGGCATGAAAGGGATTATATGGATAAGTGTTAGCAAGAGAGTGAATTTGAGAAAAAGTGAATAAGAACATATGAAAATATACACGTGTACAAATCACTGAGTAAGTGATGAAAATCTAAGAACTTACCGATGTTCTTAGAGCCTTTATTTCCCCCTGTAGCTGTAGATGAGGAGGAAGACTTTGTTTTCTTCTTATCAGAGGTTTTGCCAAACTCACTGACAACAATATCAATTCTCATTGTCTCAATAGCACCAACCAGTGACAAATTTGAACCCCAAGTGTCAAATGATGACACATTACCACTTCCAGGAGCTGTAGGAGAAAAAGAATAGAAGATTTTGTCACTTTGAGTACAATCAGTAAGTAGTACATTTATACAGTAGTTACGGGATTAAAAAGGAAATGGAATGGATGCTGCAGAGAAGTTTCAACCACGAAACGAGTTTATGTCAGACTGAACTGATACATTACCGGTATTGAAAATCAATAATACTAATACTGAATTTCATTTTTCAAGATCATGTATGCTTCAATAATTAAAGGAGATTCTCATATGCATTCTAACCAATGTAAGCTCCTGGCCTAGTTGCCTCATAAGTGCTGCTTTCTTAAGGTATGGTCACACGTCGCTACTTTTGCTGCGCAACTTTTGTACTGCAGCTGCAAAAGTTGCATGTCGTGTTCACATGTAAGCCAAAAGTAGCGTGCTGCACGCTACTTTTCGTGCTGCGCAACCCAAGTGCAGCAAAAGTTGCAACTGGAGGTTGCGAGTCTGTTCACACACTAGGTGCTACTTCTGCAGCCGCAGTCATGCTGCAGGTTCCCATCTCCGTGTTGACTTCTCAATATACATTTTGTAGTTATGTTCGCATTAAGAAACTCATGCGAAAGCTTACTTATCTATTATTTGCTTTTCTGTCCTAACTAGTATTCAGAAATTGGCATTATTTTTACTATAAAGCTTTTAAAAACGCCTATATACTTAAATGATAACCAACAGCATATTCACCTAATCAATGTTGGCAACCCTCCTGTTTGAAACTACACTACAGAAAATTAAAAAAGTGAATTATATCGTCAGCAAATATGCTCAGACTGTGTTGTGCATTTAATAACTGTTACAAATAATTTATTTTCATCACATTTAACATTAAAATACATCCAAACAATAAAAGTATCATTGGCACATTTGGGTGGCAACACTGGTCGCAACCGCAGCAAAAGTTTCAACAAAACCGATATCAAAAATGCTGCGGCTGCAACCCTGAGAACCCTGTTCACACGTCGCTACTTTTAAGCTGCGCGCAGCATGGAAAAGTAGCGGGCAGCAGGTTCGGGAGCCGCTACTTTTCGGGTTGCACCGTTGTTCACACGTCGCAGTACGAGAGTTGCGCAGTGTTTTGTACTGCAGCGCTGCAAAAGTAGCGACGTGTGACCATACCTTAAGTATCACTTGTGAGGTTCAGACCTGTCTTTGGACAGTTGACTAAACAACAATACAAATCATAGTCATATATTAATGGGCAGAAAATGTTCAAGTCTGAAAGTTCACAATATACTTTGATATTTAAAATTCCCAATATTATCAATCTCAAAAAAGTTTTTGAAGAAACAAACCATAATGTAAAGGATGACATATTTAAAGCTCTAACCAGAAAATTGTCTTAAAATAGTGAATTCACTATTTTTACTGATATAAGTACCATCATCCGAGAATGCTACAGCACACTACATTCCTAAACAGATACCTGCAGAACCACTGAGATTGCTGATCATCTGTTGGGGCATGACACCTAGACAAGACAGAAGAGGCTCGAATATGAGATGTGCGTCAAGAAGTCTGAGTGAGTCATGCATGGGGTAGAGACTGTAGCCCCCTGCTGTCATCTGCAAGTACTCAGGGTCTTCCAGGGTGTCTTCTGTGGTCAGAGTATTTATCTTCGACTCCTGTTGCAAACAAAATACGGTCAGAATCAATTAAAAGCAACATATAATTGAATCGTTCGTTGTTGAAAGGAACTAAGTCCACATTTTTGTCAATTTCATTTTTTTATCGATTTGTAATGTAGAAAGCAAGCTGCATCTGTTGGTGTTGGAACGAACTTATTACTCATATTCCTTGTGCTTGATTTGAGGTGGCCAATCTTGTCGTTCGGTGTTGAAAGGAACTAACTCCTGTAGATAGTGCTTTTCAACACGGAACGACGAAGATTCCAGGTTGGCAGCCCTGTGCTAACAGTGTATTCTGCCTCCAATATTTCGCGGGTTTTATGAGTCTGCAGAGACTGATTGTTGATTACTAGTTGTTCGTCGCATTAAATATTCAGATTCTGTACTTGATAACATTATCAGATAATGGAAGGCGGAATACACGAGAAATTGTAATCTTATTAGCCTATTACAGAAAGTCTATCCCGAAGGACGAGTTCCAATCAAAACAAGCAAACTAGGGGATGTGAGGAAAGTTTATCGTTATGTTACTACATCAGGAGATAGCAAAAATTTCTGTGATGAAATATTGCAATGGCCAACGGAACAAAAAGAAAACCTACTTTATTGAAAACAGTAATTTATTTGTGCTGTTGTTCTGTATTTACCCAAGAATAATATTGGTTAATTCAATCAAATAGTATGGATATTTTAAAAACGTTGTTTTGTTTTCTGAGTTATTCTCATTACAAAGGTGTATGACTACTGTAAACATTCTTTGTATTTTGTGAAAATAATGTATGTTATACTGCACCATGCAAGTAACATGTTTCATAGTTGATTTTTTCCTTAAGACATGCATTACAGGTGATTTAATAAATCCCCAATTTGTTCTTACAGGCCAAAATGTGTTAACATTTTTATAAATAGAGCATTTCCATGTTGAAAGGAACTAAGTCCAATGACGTGTTTCCTAGATTAGAAAGATTCTAATGACTGTGTGAATATTTTTATGAGTCTAAACTAATTCTGTATGCTTATATTTTATGTGCACAATATATTTTGGTTTAATCTTCGATAGATTACTCACAAAACAGTTTTTTTCGATTATCTCAAAACTTTAAAAAGTGGACTTGGTTCCTTTCAACAATAACCGATTCAATTACAAAAAGATAGCTTCTTCATTCCTCATTTGTCATGCATACTTGTCACTTCACTAGTGAGCCACTGCTGTCTTCTTTTCCATACCACTTATTTTTTTAGAATAATGATTACATTTAGACCCACTCACCCAATTCCCTTTCAGTTGAGTTTTGGAGACGTCGGCATCCTTCATGAAGTCCTGTTGCTTCGCCATCCAGCTGTACAGGTCCTCGCCCGTCTCCTTCCTGCTCGCATCCCAGTACTTGCTGGCTGGTACAGATGAATTGCCAGTTGGAGAGAAGTTATTTTCCAGAGATGTCATTGAATGCTGACTTCCTGGTCCACCCCCAGAATAGATGCTTGGATTCGAACCCAAGTGGTGGTGCTGGCCGTGTGAGTGTGGCATTGAGGAACGCTCCTCCTTCAGTGGTCCATAGCCTAAGAAGAAGTTTCCTTTGTTAGTAACATAATATGGACGGAGTTACGTAACAACAGACCAACTACCGGTAGCAATTTTGTAAAAAGATTTTGGTGTTATCTGCAGTCAAATAGTTGAAACTACTTTAGAAAAATATCCGAACACATGGTTTCTTATTTTCCACTCTATAGTTTTTGTTAACTTGCTTTTCCTCCATTTTGTATTCTACACCAACACATAGTTTGTTATTGCAAAATTTACATCGTATCATTATAATGGTAAAACAAGTCCTTTCTATATTGAAATTATTTTCTTCCATTCTCAGAGGCAGTTGAATTTGAACAAAATTGATATGAGTTTATAATTAATTCCAACTAAATGCCTCAATATCTCTGAAAACTGATTTTGCTGGTTTGTCCATCATTGCGTAACTCTGTCCATGTGTACTTTTTCGTAAGTGCAGAGAGAATATAGAAGAAAAGCAACTAAAGTGTTTCGGACATGTGCATAGAAAGACAGAGGAAACGAAAGTTAAACAGGTAATGAAGATGCGAGTGGAAGGAAGGATAGGAAGAGATAGACCAAGATTTAAGTGGGAAAATACTATAGAGAAAATAGTACAACAACATGGAAAGACAATGGTTGAAATAAAGAAAATGTGTAAAGATAGATTTTGAAGAGATGGACAGAGAGAGGTGAATCTAACGCCTAACAGCATCAGGGATTGGAAGAGCATTTTAAAGTTCATGTTGGTGTGAAAAATCCAAGAATCATTGAAATTACTCCAAATTCTGTTAATGGTGTTTGTTATACAATGAAAGTTCCAATTAGAATGAAGTTACTTGGATATTTCACTGCAATATGAAACTTTATAATAGTTACCTCAAATTTTGCATTTTGAGTTGTTTTCCTTTTGAGCTGGCCTGTCAATGTGAATTATCGAATTTGACTAACCACATTTTTTTTTAATAAACATTTTGTAAACTCTATGAAAATATATCTACTAAATTTAAGCTCACTAAAAATATATTAATTATTTTGTGACCTTCCCGCGGACACATGTCAATATTTTAGACATTTATTGGATACAAGTGAGTGCGCTTGCAAAGTAATACTGCGTGTTCAGTTCAAAGTGTGTCATGGCTCGCTGTATGCCATCATGTGGCTAGTCGATGAGCCTAAACAATTCAATCTTCCTACACTTCCGCAGAGGCGTATTACCTTTGTGCCAGAGAAGTTGCCTAGCAAGTACGGCATTCATACTTACTGATTCGTACAGTAACTCCAATAGTGGCAGGAATGTGAACTGTTTGGAAACACATACTGGGGTGAGTTTTTTCTTACTGTCGGGATATGGGGAGAGGGTTAAGACGATTACTTACATATTTGTTGACATTAACTTCGACGGTCAACATGGACACGGAGCATTTGATTTGTATTGTGGAATGTTACCGTACACAACCGATGATAACAAATACCCTGCGTACGACTTGCCCGAGCAAAACACAGTTCGAAAGAGGTTATGGTAGCACAAAGACCGTATAGACCGCCATCTGTTGCTACGATGTTCAAGTTATACCGTACACGTTCTCAAGTTCAGATTGAACGCTTTGAATAATAGGCAACTTCTCTGACATAAAAGCTGAAACTCGCTTCAAATCGCTGACTCACAACAGTGACGTCATGACACACTTTGAAATGAACACCCAGTAGTAATAATAATAATACTAACTTATTTATTTACTAATATTTAATGTGCTGTACAATAGTCAAGGGCCAATAACAATTCAGCACATGACAATATCATAACAAGAACATTAATAATGATAGAAATTACAATAAAAGTACATAGAAATAATTATTAAAATAATAACAATTAAAACTAATTGTAATTGAAAATAAAAGGACGGAATCATATAAATGAATGTAATACAAATGATAGATTACATAAAATTAGATTATATTTTATTAAAGTGATGAGTATCATACAAATACTATGGACATAGTCATAAAAATTTTAACGATTATTTTAACCTGAATATTTTAAGTGTTCATCATGTGTTATTGTGTTCTCCTTTAATATGATGCCATGGTTATGGCGAAAACGTTTGTCAAAAACTTTTATATACCATATCATGTAATATTGTAATGGTTCAACGTGTGTACTATTGATAAGTAATTTGACTGTAACAAACCTACACATATTTGATACTAAATTTAAGCTCATTAAAAATAGATTAATTATTTTGTGACCTTCCTGCGGACAAATGTCAATATTTTAAAACATTTATTGGATACAAGTGAGTGTGCTTGCAAAGTAATAGTTCATGCTTGTTTGGCAATAAGAAAATTCTTTCGCCATGATATCAGCAATCTCACCAATGCCTTGTTCTGCATCGAACTTCTTCTGCGAGGCGGCAGTCGTGAAGGGGTTGCCGCTCAGTATAGGGAACACAATGGAGGCACGGGAGGAGGACGGTGGATGTGACGGAGGCAGCGACTTCTTCCTCTTGCGATGTCCACCGACAGTGAGACCCCCATGACCTTGTTGCTGAACTGAAGGGGGTGAAGGTGAGTTGAACAAACTGTCTACTCCCCCTACTACAATTCCAGGTGTAACCATGGGAGTATGGTCAACACGACTGGCAATATGGGGTGAGCCAACAGGTGGAACCAATAGCTCATCAGGTTTCATACCTGTCCCTAAAGCAATAAGCAATCAAATTATTCTAGTTTCGCGATATTATAATACCCTTCAATTTATTATATATAATGATTCTACAGTTTACACTCTCTTACTAATGTAATTACGTGATATATCTCTGTTATGTACTTCAAAAACTTTCAGAATTAAATTACTTTCAATCTTGATCATATCTAATTGAGTATTAACTTTTGTACAAGTAAATACATCTAGTGGCGTAATTAATGATTTGGGAGTCCCTGTAGAGGAATTTAGAGGTCCGTTGAATTTCTTACACATATACATACACACTGTGATTCACCTGTAACTTTTCAGTTTCATGCAACCTTTTATTTTAACATGACCTCAAAATTGTCGTACCTGCTTCTAGGAGATTTCAATGCAAGATTCGGAATGAAACTTCTGTGCCTTCCTTTATAAAAATAGGAAACTGCATTTTATTGGGTAATTAAGAAATGTCAGCACCAGTAGATATAAACAGTTTCTTCTCTGTTTCAAAAAGTTAATGAAGAAAGCACTTATGACAGGTTAGGTTGCTTTGATAAAATTTAATAATATTTATTTATTTACTTATTTATTTAATTAGTTATTTATTTAATTAGTTATTCATTTACTTATTAATTTATTCATTTAATGTATTTAATATATTAATTTCATTTACTAATTTATTCTCTCATTTATTTAATTTATTCATTTAATGTATCTAATTTATTCATTTCATTTATTAATTTATTTACTTCATTTATTTAATTTATTGATTTAATGTATTTAATTTATTCATTTAATTTATTAATTAATTTAATTTATTGATTTAATGTATTTAATTTATTCATTTAATGTATTTATTCACTTCATTTACTCAATTTATTAATTTATTGTATTTAATTTATTCATTTCTTTTAATAATTTAATTTATTCATTTAATTTATTCATTGCACATGCTCATTTCGAGTATCTATTCAAATGTACCATTTCAAATGTAAATTATGAATAAATTTGAATTTGAATTTAATGTATTTAATTTATTAATTTCGTTTATTAATTTATTTAATTTATTCATTTAATGTATTTAATTTATTCATTTCATTTACCAATTTATTCATTTAATTTATTTAATTTATTCATTGAATGTATTTAATTTATTCATTGAATGTATTTAATTTATTCATTTATTTATTCAATTTATTCATTTAATGTATTTAATTTATTCATTTCATTTATTAATTTATTCACTTCATTTATTCATTTACTCGTCCACTCATTTATTTATCTCTCTCCATTCTTCTCTTTATTTTTCTCTCCATCCCTCCCTACTACCATTTATTCACTTACTTATTTAATTATTCAGTTAATCATTTTCGCCATTCTTGCATTCATCCATTTAAAGTATTTAAGGCATTACTTTTGAAACTACAACAATTTTATAACACATGTTCAAACTGCTGGCCTTATTTTGCAATGCATTTATGATACATGTTGCACTTGAAAAACTGCAAAGTATCGATTCCATTGAAAATGAAAGCAGCAGTGATTTGTTCTTTAAATCTGAATTTTGTCGCCCCTTCCCCTTGCACCAACATCACATCCACATATCCTTCATTGCTGTACACTGATATTTCAAGTTAAAGTATCTTACTCCAACCTAGGCTAGAATTTACATAGCCAAAGTTTCTGAAATAAAGTAAAATGGCGAAGAATCAATGACAAATTACGGATAAAACATACTATGTACTAAGTACCGGTACCATATTTGCCGATGTACAAGACCCACTTTTTTCTTTGAAAATAGGTCTAAAAAACTGGGTACGTCTTATACTCCGATGCAAACTGAGTTTTGTGAATGGGTCAAAGCTTCAGTAGTAGTTCAGTAGTGGTTAAATCATTTAAGAAGTGGCTCATGCACTGGATGATGTAGAAGACAATCTGTTGTATCAGGACTCAGATTCTGATTTACAAGAGGTTTCAAGTGACTCTTCATTTAGCTCTGGAGATTAATTTCTGGGTTTTGATGAAGATTAAAAGATATTCTTTCCTAGCTAGATTAGATATTTGATGAAAGTAGACCTACGTATTACTTTATATTTGAAATACTGTAAATCTATTATAATATTCAGTCATAAAATATTTTTCTACAAAATGTATACAAAAAGATGCAGGCAAATACAGTTCTTGATCATTAAATTTCAGACAATACTTTGCTTCCCAACATTTATGACATAAGAAAAGTACGAATGAACATAAAAACGGAATCAAACAAAGTACAGGCGTACTGGTGTACAGGACTTCTTCATGAAAGCTTGAGTGGGGAATTTAGCATATGAATAGTATAGACTATAGATAAACTAACAAATGATTGTAACTGGACATGACTGTTTGGCAGTACATCTCTTACGAATTTGGATTTATACATTCTCCATAGAGAAGAAGATTCAACTATGAACTTGCAGCACATAGTACACTGCAAAGCTTCAACATTTCAAATTTAAAAGGCATAGTGAGGACCGATAAGCTAATATAATAACATTAGGAGTAATCAGGATCCGTTTGTGCTTATCTGTTTAACAAATATTGGTTGTTATAATACTTGTCACATTAGTTTATTCAGTTTTTAACATTTTCGGCTTGAATAAGCCATCTTCAGAAAAGTTATATGGTATGCCTAATTACATGAATGAAATTGGTACATATGTATATAGTACAAAATAGATGAATCAGTTGAAATTATAAGTCTCTATGGTGATAGATATTGAACATAAATTGATTAAAATATTAAAACAAGGGCTATATGAGCCATGGTGCAATATTGTTACAGATGGTCCAACATATAGTAATTGTAACAATATTGCACATGTTTTAATATTTTTGTATTTTAATAACCTTTGACCATGGCCCTTGTTTTAATATTTTAATCAATTTATGTTCAATATTTATCACCATAGAGACTTATAATTTCAACTGACTCATCTATTTTGTACTATATACACATGTACCAATTTCATTCATGTAATTAGGCATATAACTTTTCTGAAGATGGCTTATTTAAGCCGAAAACGTTAAAAACTGAATAAACTAATGTGACAAGTATTATAACAACCAATACTTGTTAAACAGGTAAGCACAAACGGATCCTGATTACTCCTAATGTTATTCAACATTTCAGATAAAAGTGTTAATAACATCACAGACGTTTACTGGCATATTAGAAGATAAATGGGGAAAATCCAATATACTGAGCATTTGATTGATTGATTGATTGATTATATCTTTATGTTATGTATTACAATTTTCATAGGTTGTTGTGCAGCGACATTCAGTTGCATAATCTTGTGCAGCATGCAAGCAAGAGTGCTTGAATTACAGCAGAAACTATATTGTGTACATCTTCGAAAATTAAAATCATGCATTAACTGTTCAAAACTTGTCTTCATTACAACAGATAAATTGATATCCTGTTGAACTATAATAATTATTATTATTCGTATAAGAAATCTAAAAAAAAAACCTCTATCTGTATTTAAGTTTGATAATGATAATAATGATTATCAGGAGGAGGTGTGATAAAGAATTTGAGACACCATTAGTTACGCCACTAAATGTGTCTATATTCCAGCAACTTTATTAACTATGAATACTATTTTGTATAGTAGAAAAGCATTAAAAATAATGTTTAAAAATTAATAATTATTATTACTGATGCGATATGCTAAGGTCTAAGTATTAAAGTGCAAGCGAAATAAACTCAACAAAACGTAAGCAGATTGTAATATACTTCTACATCAATTAATGAAGAAGTTCCGGTATATTACCACAATCTGCGACCATCTGAAAAAAATTATATTGATACCAATTATGTATTTGCAGTACTAACTCTTTAACTTCTCTTTTTTTCAAATTTCATTATGTATTTTCAAAATTGTTCAAAAAAGAAAAAACACTGGAACAGCTCCTGTAGTTTACATAAATAAATGCAAAATATTATTTTAATATATATTAACAATTCCTTAAAAAAAATGCATTATAGAATTGTATAAAAGATTATGGGAGGATCCCTGATGAGCTACAGTCACAATAAATTACCCCTTTTACCTGGGTAAATGGTGCACGCAGAATTTTACTAAGAATATCCTACAGCAATTGTCTTTCTTGATCACTCACTTACACGACTAACTTTCCATCAATTTGTATCATAGAATTTATGCAGATCATTTTATACCTTAAAACTTTTATGTCAAAATGTGTTTGAGTAGTCAAAAATACAATATCCATATTATTGGGTTGGTGCATAAGTTCGTAGCGTTTTTGTTTCACGTGTTGGTACTCCGGTTGCTATGGGTTTATTTTCGATTGTCATTTTTTATTTGAAGTTCAAATGTTGTGCTTGAGTTTACATATTGAATTATCATTTTTGCAGATAGTGAGTGGAGCCATGGACGCTAGAAAATGGAGTGTCCAGTGGAGAAAGTGGAACATTTCTGACATATTCTTCTTTTTGAGTTCAATAGAGGGGCGAAAGCAGCAGAGGTGACCAGAAACATTTGCACTGTGTATGGGGACAACGCTATCGGACAGAGCACGGCAAGAAAATGGTTTTCTCGTTTTAAGAAAGGTCGTTTTGACATTAGTGACACCCCACATTCAGGAAGATCTTAAGGGTTTGATGAAGACCGTTTAAACACATTAATCCACAATGATACACGTCAGTGTACCCGAAAACTGACAAACGTAATGAACTGTGACCATTCCACCATCGTGAGACGTTTATTGCCACCAACGTCTTGCACATACAATCCAAGAAAGACTACATGAAGTGATGCTACTCCATGATAATGCTCGTCCGCACTCTGCTAACCTGACACAAAACACTATCCAGGAGTTGGGCTGGGAAGTCATTCCGCACGATCTTGCGCCCTCAGATTTTCATCTTTTCCGCTCGCTATCGAACAACCTTCAAGGAACTCCCTTTCCGGATGAAAATGCGCTCCAAACATGGCTTGACGACTTCTTTAACTACTCAAACCACTCGATTTCTACAGACGTGAAATCGAAAAATTACTCCAGCATTGACAAACTGTTGTAAATAATGAAGGAGAATATATTGTTTTTTTTTAGTAGGTTATTTTACGACGCTTTATCAACAGCTTTGGTTATTTAGTGTCTGAATGAGATGAAGGTGATAATGCCGGTGAAATGAGTCCAGGGTCCAACACCGAAAGTTACCCAGCATTTGCTCATATTGGGTTGAGGGAATACCCCGGAAAAAACCTCAACCAGGTAACTTGCCCCGACCGGGAATCGAACCCGGGCCATCTGGTTTCGCGGCTAGACGTGCTAACCGTTACTCCACAGGCGTAGACAATATATTGTTGATAATTAACTTCTCACTTATGTGTATCTAATGTATTTAATAATAAACTTATCAAAAATTGCTACAGAATTATGCACCAACCTAATATTTTAATAATTATTGCTATGAACTTAACACTTTTTAAGGAACATATGTAGTCTATTCTGTTTCATTTTATTTCACGCTAATTCGTACGTAGAAAATTATTACAGAAAATTCCGAACAAGTCAGTATTTTGCATAATTTTATTTAAGAGTTTCAAATGAACTATCTTTATTTTACGAGTGAATAATTCTCAATTGTCATATGCGTAAAAACAGAATAAAATGATATGTATTACATTTGAACAAAAAGCAAAGGTAATTAAACCACTTTATGTAATAATGGCATTAGTCCAAGTAATAAGCCAGTTAAAATTAAGTAACTTCACTACACTAAATGAAAGTGTACTCACCACTCTTATCATGTGCCTTAATCACCTTATGCATGCCACCTGCTTCAGTATTAAGAAGCATGGCACACTCATCCGTTACCTCACATTCCTCCCCAGACCCTTCGCCCTCGCCATCTGTTAGTACATTCTCCTGTAAAACCAAGTGCCAAACTACAGAAGGTAAAATACCTACATGTGCCCTTCCTTCACCCTTCACCACTTTGTTAGTATAAACCACCACCTGAAGCAAACCAAAAATGACACAGACTCCAGATCTTCATAATACACAGACTATGGAAGGCTTCTATCTTATAATATGAGCCCCACTCTTTAAATTCAATTGCAAGCCTAACACAGACCTGAGTGCAGTGAAGACTTGCTTCTTATCAAAATAAACATACAATATTAAATTCAAATTTTTAAAGTTATTTTTCAGTTGGAATTTTAATTGATTATTATCTAACTTCTTAATGACTGAAGCTATGAAATCTTAATATTAAATCTAGGACTAAGCATCATTCTATTATACTTATTTACTTACTGGCTTTTAAGGAATCCGGAGATTCATTTCCGCCCTCACATAAGCCCGCCATTGATCCCTATCCTGAGCAAGATTAATCCAATCTCTACCATCATATCCCATCTCCCTGAAATCCATTTTAATATTATCTTCCCATCTACGTCTCGGCCTCCCTAAAGGTATTTTTCCCTCTGGCCTCCCAACTAACACTATATGCATTTCTGGATTCGCCCATACGTGCTACATGCCCTGCCCATCTCAAATGTCTGGATTTAATGTTCCTAATTATGTCAGGTGAGGAATACAATGCGTGCAGTTCTGTGTTGTGTAACTTTCTCCATTCTCCTGTAACTTCATCCCTTTCAGCCCCAAATATTTTTCTAAGCACCTTATTCTCAAACACCCTTAACCTATGTTCCTCTCTCAAAGTGAGAGTCCAAGTTTCACAATCATAAAGAACATCCGGTAATATAACTGTTTTATAAATTCTAACTTTCAGATTTTTTGACAGCAGACTGGATGATAAAAGCTTCTCAACCGAATAATAACAGACATTTCCCATATTTATTCTGTGTTTAATTTCCTCCCAAGTATCATTTATATTTGTCACTGATACTTCAAATAACAAGAAAATAAAAGTAAAAAATCACAGGTACATAATATGGAGGGAGATTTATGGCAAACCTTTTTTCTGTCTAATGGCGGGTACATGAGTATTCGTCATTCGCCCATACCAATTTACCAACAGTCATTGCCCAGGATGTGCTATAGGAGGCTGTCTATGCTACACCCATGATGAGATGAGATGATGACGGAGATGATTTGTTGGGATGCCACAGGGGACCGGAGAAAACCCATGTCTTACTTGCAACATGGACTTGCCCAACATAAGTTATAAATCGGAGGTACGTTGGGGATCGAACTCAGATCCACGGGATTTGTGCCAAATATCGCTGCCCACAGTACTCATAGGAGGCTGGTATATGCTACACCCATGATGAGATGAGATGCTGATAGATATGATTTGTTGGGATGCCACAGGGGACCAGAAAAAATCCCTGTGTTAATTGCACCGTGGGATTGCTCAACACAAGTTATAAATTGGAGGTATGCCAGGGATCGAACTCAGATCCACGGGATTTGTGCCAAACATATGGATCCACATACCAATAACCTCTTAAAATTCAAATAACTCACATATTTATCATGCCATATTCATGTTTAACTAATGTAACATTTAAAATAAATTATGTACCGGTACAATTTTAATAGGTAATGAGCAAATTTTAACATCATACAGGATTTACAGTAAACTTTCAATTTGAGCACAATGACTTTCTTTCACTTATGATTCAGAAGAAACTGTCAGCAGTTTGTTTCTTAAAATATAAGCCTGAATAATAGTTTTATTTTGAAAAGAAGTTAAGTCTTCACATGAAACTACATCTAATCTACTTAGCATTTCTCCTATTAAATCCTAATCCCTCACATATCACTAATATTTCCCACAACTGATACATTCTTAATCAGGGGTAACGTCCAGTATGTCTGTATGCAATGCCACAAGCAGAAACAGGTTTGTCTCCTTTCCAATGTCATACAAGAAGTTAGGTTTTCAGACGAAAGAAAAGGATATTAAACATCAACTGTACCTGATCAACCTCGCATCTGAATGACTATGAGGTTCTAAAATTCAATACAGTGTAATGTATATTAACAGGCGTCATTTTATAAATTGGTAGGTATCCCTTCCTTATCAGATCTCTTAGTCTTATTGAATTTACGTCTTTCTTAATTCTTAGACAATTTCAACCTTAATACGAGATGGACAAACCTAAACTTATAACACAGAATAGTGCACTGAGAACAGATATAAATCCACGTCATAGCATAAAATTTGAACCAACGACCATGACCTCCATGCAAAATAAAAAACTGTCCCTTAACTATGGCATACATCACAAGTATTTATTCTTAAGGAGTGTGACGGGTGAAATTCCGACTTTCACTTTTTCGATTTTACTAAAAAAAAATGACTCTACAGTCTACAGACCTTAATCTATGTCACCAAAGTTTCAGAACACCACCACACTTGTCAGTATTAACGTCATATTTAAATGGCTGCGCTCTGTAAATTCTTTCTTGTACATTTTGAGAGTGATTTTTCGACACTTCCATTTTTAGCACATTTCTACATATTCAAAATCTAAAGGATTCTACAATTTTAAAGCTATCAAGCTGAATTTTTCTTCTGCATGTCCTATAAAGATGCTTAAGGGGAGGTGGTACACCATGGCAGGTTAAAATATAATGTGTATGTGTCCTGATCCATTTACAAAAATGTCAATCAATACAGAAACCATCAATATATAAGTGTACCAAATTTCATCGCCCTAGGATTGGTAGTTTTAGAGAAAATCCAAAATAAAGATAGCAAATTTAACATTGCGGAGATGGGTGTACCACATCCCCTTAACTGAATATAGTATCGGATTTTTTTAATATTTTAGTAACTTTTTAAACAAGAAATAATATTTATAGATAGCTACAAAAAAATCTGAAATGTCTTGGGCAAGTAAATATTTTCTTTCCTTTTTCTCAGGATCATCATCATCATCATCATCCTTGCATGTATTGGGCCTAGTGGCCCGTTACGGTCTCTTGCCAACGCTTGAACAGTCTGCCCAAGGATCTCTTGCCCACAGCATGGTAATTTAAAATTTGGCGTGGAATTCTAGAACGAGGCATTCTGATGACATGTGATCTCCAGTTTTGTCTGTATTTCTGTAGGTATTCTGTAACTTTTCTCAGGATATATTTTTAAAAACAGATACTCAGTATTTTTCTAAATATATACTGCTCACTGCTATACATATATTTTTCCTGGCTCTATTTCAAATTGATTGGATAATATACTTAAAATTTGTATTAGGAGATAGACTCTGAAGCTATGCAACATTTTGTAAAGCAAATGCGTAACTCAAAAACTTCTTAAGTAATATGAATTAAATTTTGTAGCATGTATACCAGAGGTCTGCATCGGACGTTTTTGCTTGAGTGCCAAGTAGTTCATAGCATAATCCAATAGGTAGCGCACATGCATGATGGGTAAAATTGTCACGAGCGATAAATCCTCGAACAGTATAAGCCGAGGATTAGATGTTCGTTCTTGTTACAGTGATGAACTGTGTAGTAACATCATAGATGTTTATCATTTCAAAACTTTGCAGTAACTAACCTCTCCATAATACAACTACAAAACTTGCTTTAAAATGTAATATAAATGTTGAAGGTAATTTCCCCCCCCCCACACAGGAGTGATTTTGTTTTTGCCACATCTGATAGATGTTATTGGATGTAAATGTAATTATTATAAACGGAGAACACAATCACGATAATGCAAGAACTGTATCAAGTTTTCTAGTAGTAGTAATAATAATAATAATAATAATAATAATAATAATAATAATAATAATAGTCTCTAATAATTAGTGTATCAATCTTTGCGTCTGTAACAGTTGTGCAGCATGATTATTCGTTTTATTATATTTTCTGTGACGTTATCTCTGTACTAATATTGTTATTTATCTACTGCTATATCAATAATATTTTGTAAAACGTTTCTAGTGTCGCAGTATATAGGCGGAACACTATGTATGGACCTATCATATTATATATGTGGTAAATCAAATATTTAATAATTATTAATTAGCAATAATAACTGTATATCGAAGTTTTTCATACTATTTTATTTATCACTTCATGTTCCTGTTTTGGTACGTTCCATTGACTGTTCCATTAAACGTTTGTCATAAACGCAGAAAATAAAGCCTTATTTTTACCGTGTGAGCAAAACATATGTGTATCTTATCTGTCGCCTTCCATACAAGATAAGACATGTCGGTGAGATGACCTTGTACTGTGCTTCTATTTATTACGAGCGTATCACGACCGATCGTATCTCACTCGAGGGTGCGACACTCGACCAAGTTCAAGCGAGCGATTTAACTCCAATGCAGCACTCTGATGTATACATATTGCAAGAGGAGTAAGTGTGCAAAAATTTAACTCTCTAGTTACAAAATTGTGGAACTTAGAATTCTCACTCATATTCCCCATTAAATGACGAAAATGCAGTATTTTGATGCTATCGTGTAAGCAGTAAGTCAAGGGAGAATACAGGACCGCATCACGTTCCTTGGTATGGCCATTATTGCCGGAATTAGAGACTGAACTATTTTAGGTACCCAAAAATAAGGCTAGAAAAAAGTGCGACGAAATTGGTATTGCTTTTGAGCTAAACAACAGCCTGCAAATTGACTACACACCAGTAATGACCATTGCCTGCAAAACATGCAGATTATCTTCCGAACCTACAAATGTCGATTATAATATTGCAAACACGAACACTGATATCAATTAATCCGTTCTCAGTGATATTTGGAATTGCCATATTCCCACTCTTTTCTACAAAAGGTCTCTTGTCCTATTAAGAGTTGAGGATGGAGTATAGCAAGCCCGAATGTAGAACTGCAGTGAACCTGCATGCTCCTTGATCAAGACTGAATCTTTAATACTTGAATCCAGAGCAAATATAGTAAGCATTGTACTCTGAGGGAAATTAACATTTAATACCCCTCTCTCTCTCTCTCTCTCTCTGTCTCTGAAAACCTACTAATTGTATTCTGCTTTGTAGGAATTTAACATTTTGTAAGTGAAAGCCTGTGGAAAGAATGAAGCACTATAATCACCTATGTTCCCTTAGAAAACGAGACAAGAAGAAACAAAGCAGGATATATAGAGAGCTACATAGTGAATACTTCTTGTCGACCTTCAGGCTTACTCAGCATCTGCTGGACTCTTTCCACATGCCCACCATCTTGTGAAATTCGATGTGTAGATTCCAAATGGCAATTGCAGGTCATGGTGGGTGCCTGATAAATTAGATCACATTCCTCTTTTACACTAGAGTCTGAATATTAACAGCTCATAAGCATATTCTCGCAAGCATATGTATCATGATCATAATATCCTTCGAGACTCTAGTGACAACTACTTAATAAATTCACAGACAAGTAATCAGCAAAACAAATCATCACAATATAAAACGGCTGTTTTTATTCATTCATTTTTTGTTCCTTTCTTTGTTTTCTGTATTTAATGGAGTCAATACTTTTAAAAGTGAAATCTTATGAGACCATCTTTCATACTCAACATTTCTACCGAATGTTTATAGAATAGAATTTTAATCCCATAAACTCCTTTCAGATTACCACCCCTAACCCTGATCAGCGATTACAAAATTACTGCTCTTAAATGTATTCTTCTTTTCCCTCTTCTAAACTATCACTGTTAACAGTAACCCAGATTATGAAAACACAATATTTACAACAAACAAACAATGACAGAAAGACTGATAATTAGAAAGAAATTGCCATGACTTCATAAACTTACACAACTTATTATTCCGAAAATCAACATATAACCACAGTCTAGTATATACAGTCACGAAGCTCAATACGTAGTAAATATGCGTACATTAGATAGTTGCTCACCACTAGGATCGCTAATATCGCCTCATTACAGACAATGCGAAATAGTACCGGCACAGTCTATAGCTTCTAGCACCCTCAAAACTCAAGCTTCGTGACTGTATATAGTAGACTGTGATATAACTATGGAAAATTTAAAATAAAGTCAGAGACAGGACTCCATACATAAAAGAAAAGAGCAAGCTACTTTGTGATTGGTTCGTTAAGGTAATTGTATATAATACAGTGAGTCCCAACAATCATTCCCTCTAATTCTGTTGGCTGAACAATGGTCCCCCCAGCTACTACTTCTGCTTGTGTCCGCGAATTCAAGGTCCTTGTCCAGATTAAAACTTACATACTATATCATACTAATAACACCATTAAGTTTACAAAATTGGACATCCCTGTTTCATAACTAACAACTAAAGATGCCGATTCGACTATTCTCATAAGTTCCTCTCTCTTTATCTGCATTGTCAGTGCAACTATAATATGTGTGAACTTGATGCATTATGTCAGAATAATTTTGTATATTACTTTTATTAATGATCTCATATCACTACTTAATTCTACTATTGGAGAAATGCAAGTCATTTCCATACTACTACCTGAACAACATCTAAGTTATGTACGAATTTCCGCTGCTTAAACAATGCTCAGCTGGTGTTCAGCAAGACATCATTTAAGTTATGACATCAGCTGGGAAGAGGAAATATGCAGTATCTTACATTAAACTCTTCACCGTTCGCCACCAATATTGAACTCTTCATTAACATGGGCGCCAAATGTACATCAGTTGACTTACAACACAGTCATAGCATAAATACATGTCAAAAAAATGACTTTCACACTCCATTGCAAGTCTATCGTGCTATCAAAAAAGAGTGTGCTATATGACAGTAAAAATTTTTAATAGCCTCCCTATGGATATAAAAAATTAAACTCAAAACATAAGATTAAAGAAGTACCTAATTTCTTACGCCTTCTATTCTGTAGGCGAATTTATGACAGTCAGCAATGCTTCATGAATATTTCTGTCTTGTATTAAGTATTGATACTAAACCTTTTATGTAAAACTCTTCTGCATATATCTCAATTAGACTGCAACTATAATTAAAACTTTGTAGTACTATTAAGATTTTTTTTGACATGTTCCACATTCTAGCTGTGAAGCAATGTACAAATACTATGGAATGTAAATAAATACAATACAATAAATTACAGTAAAATCTGTCTATAATGGAACCTTTATAAGAAGGAAACCTGTCGATATGAAAAGAAAAGTCCACACCTGTGGAGTAATAGTCAGCGTGTCTGGCCGCGAAACCAGGTGGCTTGAGTTCGAATCCCGGTCGGGGCAAGTTACCTGGTTGAGGTTTTTTCCGGGTTTTCCTCAACCCAATACGAGCAAATGCTGGGTAACTTTCGGTGCTGGACCCCGGACTCATTTCACCAGCATTATCACCTTCATTTCATTCAGATGCTAAATAACCTACCTAGATGTTGATACAGTGTCGTAAAATAACCCAATAAAATAAAAAAAAATGAAAAGAAAATCTCAGAAATGAACGATTTTATACAAGAAAACAACTTATGTAAGCCGGAAAAGTCTGTAACGGGGAAATGGAATGGTTCTAAAGAACCACTGGTTGGTTATTGCCTGAATAAAACGGAAATCTATTTTAAGTTAATGCACAACTACAGACAAGGCATTGTGAAAACGCATATTTGTCCATGTACTCAGTACATTACTATAATTTTATTTAAATGGTGTACTGAAGTGTAGGACGGTAGTGTTTTTAAATGTGCAATCTGTTATATTTTAAATAAAATTTACCAACAAAGTAGAACAAGTTCATCCAACCACAACGTCGTTAGAATAAGTTAAGCATCAGGATGAGATGAGTTCTTCTGAATAGGTATCAGCCGTAAAAATTCATATTTATGTGTGGTTTAAGTTGTCTTTGCAAATAATTGATTAAATGGCGATCTTACTCGTGTTAATTATGTAAGCATATGCGGCTTACAGCTGTTTCAGTGCTACTTGACACCATCCTCAGAGCCTTCTGTGTCTCGGCTTCATCTCAACTTCGCTGCCTGTTGTGTGGGTGCGTTCGTGTGATGAAGAGTTGAGTCAAATAGTATGTGTGTTCTGAAATTGATCTGTGTGTTGAGAATTTGATTAGGGTGTGTTTTAGTGTGTCTGTATAATTCATATGAAAAATATTGGAGTGCAAGAGGTCAAATGACTTTATTGTCAAATGCCTGGCATTAGAAAACAACAACAACATATTTCATATTGTTCTAGTGTGTCGAGTTTTTGGTTTTTGGGTTGTATGTGTAGGATTTCCATGTCTGTATTTATGTTATTGTATGTGTGGTTGGCATTAGTTATGTGTTCGGCATATGTAGATGTATTGTGTCCTCTGGTTATTGCTTTAATGTGTTCTTTGTATCGAGTTTGGAATGATCTGCCTGTCTGTCCAATGTAGAAACTGTCGCAACTATTGCATGTGAGTTTGTATACGCCTGTGTGGTTGTATTTATTTGTTTGTGTTGTTTGTGTGTTGAGATGTCTTTGTAGTGTGTTTTCTGTTCTGTATGCTATGTTGTCTTTGCAAGTTCTTTAAATTGCATGAACCATCACGTTCCATCATAGACAGGTTTTGCTGTAAATGCAATACTGCTGTATAAGGAATCACAATCTTTTCTAGAAGAAAAACTTTTTTCCACCTCGGTGACTTTATACAGCATGACATGCAATCACATTACATGGCTCAAAGTTCTTCCACCTACCTCGTCTGGTTCTGGAACTGCAAACGTGACGTTGAGAGGTTTCACGTGTTTGCTCTTGTACTTGTGGTCTAGCAGCAAAGGGGTGTACAACACATTCTTCCACTGTCGGCTCAGCACAATAACACCCTGTGAAGAAAAGCATACAGAACTAACTGTAACTTACATTCCTATTTACTTTCATAATGGCAGATTAAGGTCAGAACTGGAGGCCTCTAATCCACAAAATCATGACAGCAGAGACAGAAGTGGTGATGGTGGCAGCACAGGAGGTGGGGACTGTAACGGTGATAGTGAAGGTAATAGTGGTGATTATGACATGGCATTGGGAGATGACGGTAAAGTGATGATGTGATGGTGGTAACATGATCGTGATGACAGTAATGGTAATGTGATGATCATAATTTAGTGGTAATGGTGGTGGTAGTGGTAATGGTAATATGGTAGTGGTTTTAATGATTATGAGAAGATAGCAATGCCTATGATTGTAATGATGGTGAAAATAGCAATGATGATAACTTGTATAACGGTAGTGGTGGCAGTGGTGACAGTAACTGTAATGGTGATAATTTTGAGCTGATGATTATGATGAAGACGACAACAATAAGGTAAATCTTTCATTTCAATTCAGATAGAGTATACATTCATTCATTTATTCATCCATCCATTCATCTATCCATTTATTTATTTATTACTTATATATTTATATACTTATATATTATTTATATATTACTTATATATTTATTCAACATATCAATGAACCAACAAGATTACAACGAAGAGCTAAACACAATCAAATACATAGCACAAGAAAACGGATACAATCCTAACATAATAAATAAATAAGACAAAACATAATCACAAAAACATAAGAATACAACACAAACACAAGAACACAAAAATACATCACACTAACATACGAAAACAAAAGCACACACAAAATTGCAACCTCATTCAAGAAATTAAATTACAACATCGCATACGGAACAAATAACACTCTACAAAAACATCTCAACACACAAACAAACAAATACAACTATACAGGAGTATACAAACTCTAATGTAACACCTGCAACAACTTCTACATAGGACAGACAGGCAGATCGTTTCAAACACGTTACAAAGAACACATCACAGCCATAACAAAATTACAAAACACCTCCACATATGCACAACACATCACAAATGCTAACCACTTACAGAGACGTCAACACAGACATGGAAATACTGCACATCCAACCAAAAAGCCAGAAACTCAACACACTAGAACAATATGAAATATACAGACACACAAAAACATACCCCAACGATATTCTCAACACACAACTCAACTTCGAAACACACACACTCTTTGATTCCACACTATACCACAGGAACACACCCTCACAGGAAACAGAACAAGTAGTGCCAACACCAACAATGACCAGTTCTGAAGATGACCCATAAATAGGTCGAAACATGTAAACGAGGTACGTTGAAATTTAACACAGGAAAGTCTTACCATACATATTCCGAGGTGATACAGTGTTAAAAGTTGTGTAATCAAGATGTATATATTTATATTCACACTTATCTATCTAGTATTTACTCACCTATTTATCTATTTATTTACTTACTCATCCATTTGTCCCTTCATTCATTCATCCAGTTATCCATTCATTCATTCATCCATCCAGTTATCCATTTACTTATTCACTTACTGACTTATTTATTTACTCATTTATAATATTATTTTCAAATGTTAAAAGTAAGAAATATTTTAAGGCTGCAAAATTTATAAGAATGACTTTTTGCAAACTATTAATTAGCTGGATAAGGACAGATTTGTGGTTTTCATGTCATTAAAAAAGACGGGAATACCTGACGAAGCGTTGACAACATTGGGAGATCAGTTTCACGCAGATTTGTTTCTATTGCAGTCAGATCGGTCTGCAGCACGTACTTCTGTAGAACAGCACACAGCTGACACGACGGGTCTTCCTGCAGAGTCTTTGCTAATGGAGTGTATCGTCCATATCGACTCTGCAATACAACACACATATTTACTGAAAATGGTAAATACCCGTAAATCAAGTAAACAAAATAGTGGTAAGGGAATTTTCCAGTTATGTTCTTATATATTACCAACGTTATAACATAACACAAAGTGTCTACCGAAAATGTGAAATAAAAATTAGTTACTTTTTAGTTACCACAACTTATTCATAAGCACGATGAAAAACATTAATCACATTTCAGTTATCTTATGATCTGTCATCAGACTTGTTCTTAAGTCCTATGATCTTCATTTCAAAAGAAGTGCAGCCAACTTCTCTCTCAACCTTCTAGACCAGCCTGCACAAGGTTTGCGCTCTCCGAGCCGGCTCACAGCTCATGAGCAGAATGCGGATATTAGCTGCACTCTGTATAAGGTGGACTGGAAGAAGGGGTGATCTCGTACAAAATATACACAAAAGGAAATACAGTACTAGTAAGAGTGTTTATGAAATGAATTCCCGTTCAGTGTTTGCAAAACTATCTTGGACTATTATTAATTAATAAAGAAATATTTATTTTACAGAAGTAATAGAAATTCTATACCTACTTAAATGTACAATATAATTTTGTTATATTTTTATTTATCAGTACATTAAAACGAGGTTTTATTCTGTTGGCAGCTGAAAGGAACAGTAGCCTACTGATCATAATGAAACATCAGTTACAGATGTTCGATGTCTGCCTTTATTAAAATTGATTATAGAAAATAGTTGCTCACAAATATAAATGTTGAGCCAAACATAGCAATCATTTTCACAGCCAGCCTGTGTAGTCGTGGATATTATTGCTAATGTTTAGTCTTGTAAAACTCAACCAGGCTAGTAGTATTATTCAAACGATCTTTAGCCCTTAGGTCACATTGAAGATCAATAAGTTCGAGCTGCAAATAGTTAAATGTTAAATGTTATTTTCCGTCTTTTAGATTCCTCCATACTGTACTGTAGCAGTAGGTAAGCAACGTGAAACAGTTACTGAGAATAGGCCTACCCACTGCACTCCACTAGATAACTGAGTGGTCGTTTCCCTCTCCTCTACCTATAGCAAGTCTATGTCATTCTGACGTATCTTCCTCTCAGTTTCGGCAAGCCGTAAACACAGCTCTCCTGCTCCGAAGGAGCGCGCACGTTCGTTGAGAGCTGTTTGTGCAGGTATGTTCTAGACTGTATTAGACTTGCATATGTAATCACTGATTACCGACCACCACAGCTCATGCAGTGGTGCCAAGATTAAATAAGTGAAGCACAACAATATGCGTAATTTCGTTACCCATTCCTTAAATTAGTTACTTTTTGGTTACTTTCTGTAACAAGAACTATTATTAACCCATCATAAGAGAAGATCTATAATGAAATCATTCATATCACTTTTAAAATGCAGGTTTTAGTAAATACAAAAATCATATTAATAGTGTTTACAATAAATCTTAGATAAATCTGAGAGAAATTAAGTACATCTACTTAAACAGTACACAATTTATAAATTAAGTCAAATGTCTTAATTTTAATATTATAGAGAATGCTTTTTGTGTGTAATTCAGAAAAGAAAGCTAATCTTCGTATTTGGGTGTATAATGGAAAAATTCAAATATCTTGGAGCAACAGTAACAAATATAAATGACACTCGACAGGAAATTAAATGCAGAATAAGTATGGAAAATGCCTGTTATTATTCAGTTGAGAAGCTTTTGTCATCCAGTCTGCCCTCAAAAAAGCTGAAAGTTAGAATTTATAAAACAGTTATATTACTGGTTGTTCTGTATGGTTGTGAAACTTGGACTCTGAGAGAGGAACAGAGGTTAAGGGTGTTCGAGAATGAAGTACTTAGGAAAATATTTTGGGCTAAGAGGGAGGGATGAAGTTACAGGAGAATGGAGAAAGTTACACAACGCAGAATTGCACGCATTGTATTCTTCACTTGATATAATTAGGAACATTAAATCCAAATGTTTGAGATGGGCAGGGCATGTAACATGTATGGGCGAATCCAGAAATGCATACAGAATGTTAGTTGGGAGATCGGAGGGACAAAGACCTTTGGGGAGCCCGAGACATAGTTGGAAGGATAATATTAAAATGGATTTGAGGAGGTGGAATATGATTGTAGAGACTGGATTAATCTTGCTCAGGATAGGGACCGATGGCAGGCTTATGTGAGGGTGGTAATGAACCTTCAGGTTCCTTAAAAGCAGTAAGTAAGTAAGTCTGTGTTTTAAACAAATTTTCAAGGAAATAAGCTATACATTGTAAAAAAATTTGTTGCGAAATGAGTAAAATGTATAATGAGAAATTATGTGTCATCTTTGTGGCATTCATTTTTAACACTAAACATTTGTTTTACATAATTAACTCCCAGGCAAGAGATTATAGTCTCTGTAAATTCGGTTATCCCAAAGCATACCGCTTTTTTATTATTTACAAAGTCATGTACAAGGACCGTCACCTTCATTGGGATGTGAATCCCTTGAACATCCAATGCCTCGGCCATGAGGCAGGCCACAATGCCAGTTGAGCGTCTGTACATGCTGCGCACCATGTGCACCACTCGAATTGCGAACCTGTTGCTTGGGTTCATCCACGCGTTGATGGCAGGCGAGGCCGTGCTCAGCAAATTCCAATCCAACCTGATTAACAAAATCACTAAGGCTTACATGGAATATACAAACAACAAACAATACTAGAGTAATGCGAGAGCTATTTATGTATTTGCACCACGCCATAGATGTGAAGACATCCAATGTTTTGGAACTACATGTCAGTTCCATCATCAGGAAGGCAGGGAAAGGAGTTGATATGTAGTTCCAAAACACTGGATGTTTTTATATTTGTAGTGTGATGCAAAAATGTAATCTACTTTTAAAAATCTATACGTTCGTATAAGTTTCATTAAAAGAATATGGGCGGAATGCAGAAACGATGACCCATTTTAAGCCTTACACACTGTCTACCTAAACAACGTCTAAGTTATGTACGAATTTCCATTGTTCAAACAATGCTCAGCTGGTGTTCAGCAAGACATTATTACGTTACGACATCAGCTGGGAAGAAGAAATATGCAGTATCTTGGATTAAACTCTTCACCAATCACCACAAATAGAAACTCTTCATTAACACAGCATCAAATGTAAATCTGTGGACTTATGACACAGACATCATGGCTAAACAAGTAGATAACTTCTCAATGGAAGAAAAGACCATATTATCGGACATAGTGAAATATTATTGTTGTTTTCTAATGCCAGGCGTTTGACAATAAAGTCATTTGACCTCTTGCACTCCAATATTTTTCAAAGATATTATCATGGTCAGCCACTGAAGCACAGATTTTGAGGTGTTCCGAATCCATTCCTTGATTTGAATTGCACAATGGGCAGTTAGGGGACTGATATATTCCAATTCTATGCAGGTGTTTGGCCAAACAATCATGGCCTGTTACCAATCTAAATGCAGCTACAGACGATTTTCGTGGTAAATCGGGAATTAACTGTGGATTATGATGCAGAGAGTTCCATTTTTTCCCTTGGGATTGTGTTATCAAATTTTGTTTGTTGAAGTCCAAGTATGTAGATTTAATAAATCTTTTCACAGAGTAATACGTAGATTTAAAACAGGTCTGTAAGTAGCAGTGCTGCCCTTCTTTGCTAAAGCATCCGCATTCTCGTTTCCCAGGATTCCACAATGGGATGGTATCCATTGGAATACAATATTCTTTTATTGAGTGATATTAATTTAGAGAGCATCAAATGTAAATCTGTAGACTTATGACACAGACATCATGGCTAAACAAGCAGATAACTTCTCAATGGAAAAAAAGACCATCTTATCGGACATAGTGAAATGTTACGATATTGTCAGTGATACTTTAGAGAAGAAGAAGTCAGTGTGACGAAAAAGTAGATGTTTCTTTCCCATACCAGTTTTCCCCCAGAACCTACCACATAAGAGCAAAACATGACCGGTAAGTTAAAAGTAATTTTGCAATTTCATTCACAAGAATAATAATTAGATCGTTCAATGTGGAATAAACATAAACACGGAAAATTCACTGTTAAGTGAAGAGGAGTACTAAATTACGTCCGGTATCCTCACTGATCTGTGGTGCCAATTAAAGCTCCAAGCAAGCAGCCTGGACAAGAGGAGCAAAGGAACATGAAGCCCAAAAATTGTCAAATAAACAAAGTAACTAAATAAACAAATAAAATAAATATATAAGTTAAATAAATACATAAACAAAGAAACAAATACGGTAAATAAAATAAATAAGATAAAATAAATAAGTAAATAAATAAATAAACAGTAAGTAAATAAGAAAAATAAGTAAATAAGTATTTAAATAAATATGTAAGTAAATAAATAAATTGAATAAATAAATAAATTCAATAAAATACATTAAATTTAATTAATTAATTAGTTCAGTTAATATTTAAAATATATAAATTAATTAAATAAATACATAACACAGCAAAGAAGGGCAGCACTGCTACTTACAGACCTGTTACTAAATCTACGTATTACTCTGTGAAGAGATTTATTAAATCTACATACTTATACTTCAACAAACAAAATTTGATAACACAATCTCAAGCGAAAAAATGGAACTCTCTGCATCATAACCCACAGTTAATTCCCGACTTACCATGAAAATCATCTGTAGCTGCATTTAGATTGGCAACAGGCCATGATAGTTTGGCCAAACACCTGCATAGAATTGGAATATATCAGTCCCCTAACTGTCCATTGTGCAACTCAAACCAAGAAATGGATTCGGAACACCTCAAAATCTGTGCTTCAGTGGCTGGCCATGATAATATCTTTGAAAAATATTGGAGTGCAAGAGGTCAAATGACTTTATTGTCAAATGCCTGGCATTAGAAAACAACAACATTAGTTAAATAAATACATAAATAAATAAACAAATAAATAATTTTACGGAATATTTACAGCATTTACATATTTATTAGTTCTTTAACAAATTATTCACTTAAGTTAAAAAGTGTCCTTGGCAGTGTTTAAACCTCAGCTTTAAACAGTATCTGCAATTAAACATCGTCTTTGCAACATGGCAGCCGTACTTTGACGTTGTTTAACATTAAACTGTCCAAATATTATTTCTGCAATCGACCCTATGTTTCCCATTTGTGACTTCCCCGTGTTATTCAATGAAAAAGTATCTTTCATACAAACTCTTCATTGTGAACTGACAAACATAATTCTAAATTACAACAAAACAGTGTTCCAGTGCATTTCAGTTGAAAACAGTCCGAATACAACAAAGCTAAAAGACAAAAAAATTAATACAAAGGACTCTTTAAACTGTTAATCAATCAACAGCAAGTATCTAAAAGAAATACGATGGAAGCTGGAGGAGGCAACCATACCTTGTAAAATCGATTTTCCTAGTAATCGGTGCTCGTGGAGGTGCGGCAAAATTGAACCAAACTGTGCGCAACTCGATGACGCAGGAGGAAGTGTTCCCATGTGCATCGTCAGTTGTTTGGTTCACGATGGTGCCAGCACCAGGAGCTGGAGTGCTGGCGTTGGTTGTGCCCCCAACCCCAGACCCAGGCTCAGCACTGCCCTCAGTGGGACCCGGCCCTGCCCCTGTGCCTTCAGAAGCTGCTTTCGTTGCTTTTGTAGTGGCGGACGTGGATGTAACACTGTCGCCCTGGCTCGCTCTGTGGTTTAAGAAAAGGATCAATATACACAATTAAAAATAAACAGCAACTAATTTATATTCGTTAAATGTATAATGTTCAGGGTAAGAAGTCACAGTCGTAATATTAAACATAACCACCATATTGCGGCAACTCTAAATTTAACAGAAGAAATACTGAAATCAGAAGTAAACACTGAAATACTGAAACAATTGTCCTTAGAGACAATTAATATTAGGTACTCTCCACAAAACTGGCTTCATTTATACACTGACGGATCCTTGATCTCCAGAGAACAAGGTGCCGGTGCAGGTGTTACGTGCTGTCTCTTCTCACTTTATAGATCTCTTGGGTATGGAACAACAAGTTTTGATGGAGAAATCATTGCAATAAGTGAAAGTCTCAGGAATCTTCTATGCCACATCAATAAATTTAAGAATGCAGTTATATTGTCAGACTCCAAAGCAGCTATTCTATCAATAGTCTCTAAACACACACCTTCATCTCAAACAGCAGAAATAACTAAAATGCTCTCTCAATTAATATCACTCAATAAAAGAATTGTATTCCAATGGATACCATCCCATTGTGGAATCCTGGGAAACGAGAATGTGGATGCTTTAGCAAAGAAGGGCAGCACTGCTACTTACAGACCTGTTACTAAATCTACATATTACTCTGTGAAAATATTTATTAAATCTACATACTTAGACTTCGAGTACCGGTCTTTCCCAGGGGTAAAAGGCGGCCAGAGCGTAGTGCCGACCACACCACCTCATTCTAGTGCCAAGGTCATGGATAGCATGGGGCTCTACCTCCATGCCCCCCAAGTGCCTTCATGGCATGTTACGGGGATACCTTTACCTTTTTTTTTTACCTTTACATACTTAGACTTCAACAAACAAAATTTGATACGACAATCTCAAGGGAAAAAATGGAACTCTCTGCATCATAATCCACAGTTGATTCCCGATTTACCACGCAAATCGTCTGTAGCTGCATTTAGATTGGCAACAGGCCATGACTGTTTGGCCAAGCATCTGCATAGAATTGGAATATATCAGTCCCCTAACTGCCCAATGTGCAATTCAAATCAAGGAATGGATTCGGAACATCTCAAAATCTGTGCTTCAGTGGCTGGCCATGATAATATCTTTGAAAAATATTGGAGTGCAAGAGGTCAAATGACTTTATTGTCAAATGCCTGGCATTAGAAAACAACAACAACATACTGTGGCAACTGTGCTGAAAGATTCTAGTTGCCTCAGGAGTGCAAGCGCATATCCAGTGTGACACGGGGCGAGAGGGAGGTGCGGGGACGGGAGTTCGAGCTTCAGTGGATGCTGAGGAGCAGCGCAGAGCAAGGGAAAGAGCTACGGGCCAGCGTGGAGTGGAGGGGACTGACGTAAGGAAACATCTGAAGGCCGAGTGTTGTGGAGGCCCAGAAAGTTCGCGAGGCAGAACAATCGAGAACGTGTGATTTAATAAATAAAAGCGCGAGCAGCCTTTGGCGTAAGTCAGTTAGTAGCGAGAGAAAGAGAGAGAGCCAGCCTTGGGCAGCGAGTGAGGTGGACCTGAGTTCGAGTTAGTCTTTGGAAGTCAGTCAGTCTACACGTGAGTCTTCGAGCGAGCAAGGAAGCCAACCTTCGAGACCGGGGTTCGATGTGAGGAAGACCGCAACTGTAACAGCGACCCGGTGAGGATCTGAGTTCGACGTGCAGTGAACTTGAGTGGGTCCGTAACTGTGGCAGCATCCAGGAGAGGATCTGGGTTCGAAGTGCAGTGAACTGTAACTGGAAGTCTTGGGTTCGAAGTGCAGTGAACTGTATCTGGAAAGCTTGGGGTTCAATGTACCGTGAACTTGAGTGAGTGAGCTAGAAGAACTAGCCAAGACGAACGAACTGTGAACTGACAGTTTTGTTTTGTACATAGTGCTTTGTGAACATTAGTTGAAATTAGGAATACATTGTTGTTCTTCTCAATAATACACGTGACTTCTTAGAATGTAGGCTTTCACGGCCAGCGTTGATAGGATGCGTGCTTTCCAGGCTAGAGGACCGTGGTCTGTCGGTGTTGACCTTGAGTCCTTCCTCCTTATGGTTAAACAACTTTAACAAAGCTTGGTATCCGGCCCTCAGAAGCACACACATCAAACCCTTTCTCCGACAAATAGACACTATAACAAACAATCAGAACACCGAAGCCACTGGTGCGGACCGCGGTGACAACAAGTAACAACAGTCCCACATCTTAAATATCGACGTGCTGCCAGTCTCAATGCCAGTTCCTGATACACACAGCAGATCTCTCCGCACACGTGTACCATGCCACTGAAGATGTCCACTGGAGTAGTGGACGAAACGTTTGATTGTAACACTGACAGACCACGGCCCTCTAGCCCGGAAAATAAGCATCCTATACACGTGAATTGTCATTGTCGTTCGGTGGAGTGCAATAATGACTACTGTGTTGCTGTGTTGAGTGGAATACCCATTGTTGACGGGTGTGTGGTTAAAAGTAGAAATAAAACTCACATTATTGTTGAATAAAAGTTACAATATTTTTCATGTTCTGGATAAGTCAATCATATTCGTCATATTTATCATAATCGTCGTATTTACCATTTTTAGGATAATTCACATCCTTCACATTTATCAGTTCAGGATAATCAATCATATTCGTCTTTATCACGGCAATATAACTCACATTCCTCATATTTATAATGTTCAGAACAAATCATAATCATAATCATCATCATTGTCGCTGTCCTCACACCACCACGACCACCATTACAACACTCTAATTATGTCAACCCTTCAAATCTACCCTCATTCGACTAACTCTGAACCATTTGCAGTGCTTTAACGAACCTGAGGTGGTCGTGGCCTGCTGCTCCAACTCGTCCCTCGACCTCACAGTGTCAGTGTGGCTGGCATCTGTTTCAGCGTGCTCTGCCTTTTCTTCTATGCCATTCTCCCCTTTTTCAAACTGCGACCTCTTCACCACTTTCAGTGATACGCCTTCTAATCCACATTCGAACATTATGAAGCCAAGTTTCTCTTCCACTGAGTTACTGGAGTCGTCCACACTGTGGCGAACCTGTAGCAAAAATATACATGTGCAACAAAATACAAGAAGGAAAAGCATCTCTGTGGAATAAATAAACATTATTTCTCGTGTCATTTCAATACCAATCAGTACTTTCTATTCCTTCGTCAATAATTAAAAATCACGAGGATTCTAAACCACCACAGAATATTTCTTCATATTCTTCCTGTCTGATAGATCAGTTGGTAGCGCAACTATAGTCCCGCCGCTCTAATTTCCGGCAGCCAATCGCGTTGCAGGTCGGCTACATTTAAACGTGTGCGTCTTGTGATTCGCTTATGAAGACGTTATTCATTTCTTAAGGCTGGATAAATACGTAATATAATCGCCCACCATTTTGGCTCTTTCGTTGGCGTTTGCAGAAAGCACACGAAGACGTTATTTGCCGCTCAATTATTTGCTGAATTACAGTGCGTTTGATTTATTATCATAGGAGCTACAACATGATAATGTTTAACGGTGTGGCAAATAGATTCCTCGTATGGTAACTCGGGAACGAAAGAACAAAAATGGCGAACGATACTACCTACCTAGACTTTATAGAGCCTTCACTTCCTAAGACGTAAGCAAAGTGGCGGAGTCACGCCGGAAATAACAGCGTCGCGACTATAGCTATGGACTGGAAGGTCCTGAGTTAATCCCGGATGGTGACGGGATTTTTTTCGTTGCCAAAACTACAGAATGGTCCTAAGGTTTACTCAGCCTCCTGTCGAATTGAGTACCGAGTCTTTCTCTGGGGGGTGAAAGGTGGTCAGAGCATGGTGCCGACCACATCACCTCGTTCTAGTATCAAAGTTAAGACAGCATGGAGCTCTGCCTTCATGTCCTCAAAGGGCCAAGGCATAGATGGAGGAAACCTTTATCAATAATAATAACAATAATAATAATAATAGTAATAATAATAGTAATAATAATAATAATAATAATAATAATAATAATAATAATAATAATAATAATTTGTACAGCAATAAATTTTATCCATTTAATTTGTAAATTTACAGTTATTATTGTCATTAATATTCTTCTATTATTGTTACCTTTGTTGTACCAAATCACTACTGACTAATACATTAATATTGTAACAGCTCCTCGGGATTCGAACGCGCGTTCGAGAGGGCGCGCGGGGAGGTTGTGCGCGCATCTGGTGCATGGGCATTTGCGGTGTGGTACGAAGCAAAGGGGACGCAAAGCTGCAGGTGCTGCGCTGGCGAGGTGAAGGGGGGAACGAAACCCCCCAAACAGAATCGTCCAGGAAAAGAAGCAGCGAGAACAGAAGTCTGTAGAAGTAGAAATTTCGAGCATCGTAGTTTCTGGAAACTATGGTTTAGTGATAAATAGGAGACGCGAAGAAGGAGCCGGCTAGTTGTTGTTGTTAGTATTGGACAGCGAGTTCAGCAGCGCCCAGGAGTCTAGGTTCGAAACGCGAGTGAACTTGAGCAGCGTCCAGGCGGAAGCAACGCAGTTGGAAGACTTGAGTTCGAGTGGAGTGGACTGTCTCCAGAAGTCTTGAGTTCGAAGTTCAGTGGACTGTCTCTGCAAGTCTTGGGTTCGTTATACTGTGAACTTGAGTGAATGAGCTAGAAGAACCAGCTAAGGCAAACGATCTGTGAACTGAGAACTGACAGTTTTGTGTTGTAAATAGTGCTTTGTGAACATTAGTTGAGATTAGAGTACACTGTTGTTCGCAATAATCCAAGTGAATTGCCATTGTCGTCTGTGGAGTGCAATAACGAATACTGTGTTGATGTGTGGAGTGAAATACCCATTGTTGACGGGATTATTATTATTATTATTATTATTATTATTATTATTATTATTATTATTATTACTACTACTACTATTTTTTTTTCCTATTCCACTAAATTGACTGCAGTTACCCCACTATCTGGAGCCCGGGGCTGGGTCTCTTGTTGTTGCTGCTGATGCTGCTGTTGTTGCACGTAGAAGTCTACACCCCGCATTGGGGACGTGACCCTAGCACAAGTGAAGAACACGCGGGAGTAATGGCTCGGAATGGCAGTAATCACAGCGTCCTTCAGGATTGAGCACTCATTCCTTAGGCGACGCAGCTGGCCATGGATCTTGCCTGTTCACAAAACACTTGTTACAATATACGGCATGCAATTATCAGGTAAAATATGAATATGCCTTCAAGTAATAATGCACATAAAACACACACAGATTAGGGTTATTTAAAGCAGCTAGCAAAGATTCGGCATTTGTACACACTTGTACACTGCAACATGAACCTTTAAAATTAAGAATTCACAAAACTTCAAATTTTGAGTTGTTTCCCTTTTGAACTGGGCTGTCGAAATTTCTATTAGGTGAGCACAGATCTTTTCCTTCATCATTTCTCAGGTCAATAAGTGTGGAGCGGCGACAAAAAAGAGTGAAACATGATCAGTTGTTACATTTCATTTATTACGAACTGAGACACTTCAAATAAACGTGTTTTACATTTGATGTTCGTTTTATAACACAAACACTATACTGGGTGTTCAGTTCAAAGTGTGTCATGGCTCGCTGTATGCCGTCATGTGGCTAGCCGATGAGCTTAGAGAATTCAATCTTCCTACACTTCCGCAAAGGCGAATTACCTATGTGGTAGAGAAGTTACCTAGCAAGTACGGCATTCATTCTGAAGAGTATGTACCGCAGGTAACGTCGGTAGTGGCAGGAATGTGAATTGTTTAGAAACACGTAGTCTACTGAGGTGAGTTTTTTTCTTACTCTCGGGATATGGGGAGAGGGTTAAGACGATTACTTACGTATTTGTTGACATTAACTTCGACAGTCAACATGGACACGGAGCATTTGATTTGTGTTGTGGAATGTTACCGTACACAACCGATGATAACAAATACCCTGCGTACGACTTGCTCGCACAAAACACAGTTCGAAAGAGGTTATGGTAACACACAGACCGTACAGACTGCCATCTGTTGCTACGACGTTCAAGTTATACTGTACACGTTCTCAAATTCTGATTGAATGCCTTGAAATAGGCAACTTCTCTGACATAAAAGCTGAAACTCGCTTCAAATCGCTGACTCACAACAGTGACGTCATGACACACTTTGAAATGAACACCCAGTACAGTATTTTATGCACAAGAAATGTTCAGAGCAATTCTTATGTTTGTTTTGAGGCCCACTTATTATGACCATGTCAATCTCCTCTCTCGTCACCATTTCAGTATGCTAATATAACTCAGTTTACGGGACCTCTAATTCCAAGCAACTTGTCTACCAGCATAAGTTATCACTTTTAAAATTATGTAACTCTGAAAGGAGGCTTCCGCAAACATGCATTCCTTATCTCAAATGCCTCCAAATGTCCTGTCCTACAATCCCACAAACTTCACTTTATGTACTATATACCATGTGTTTTCCTGGGTATAGAACATAGGATTTTAACACTGCTATAATAAATTTATGTATAAAAACAACACATTCATTTTTTAACTTTACATAATGTAAGACCATTAACGAAATAGCCCAGAAAAAAGCCATGAACTTACACTGTAAAAAGGGTATGTTGAACTTTCTATTTCTTCACCATATTTGACATACTATTTTGGAATATGTATGATAAGAACTTCCTTGTGTTAAATTTTAACATACCTTGTTAACATGTTTCGACCTATTTTACAGTGGCGGTTCCTCACGGGAGGGAAGGGAGGAACGTCCTCCTCACATTTTCTTCTTTTGAAAGTAAATACCAAATTCGAGGAAGATTCGATAATTTTTAAGTTCACAGCTATAAGAAAAACTCGGTTGATCGAGTTTTAAACGACGCGCGCTCATGTGCTGTAGAAAACTGTGAGAAAGATGCTAGATTGTCTGTGTAGAGGAAAGGCACTCCATTCCTCCTCTACTGCAGTTAACACACATAGATAACAGCGCACTAGCGGCCAGAGAAAGAACCAGAGTTTTAAAGCAAGTAAATGAAGGAAGAGGGAGGAGATCCTCCTCTGACTCAGCGCATGGGCGGAAATAGAAACCGACTGGTCGTGCAGCAAGCTCGCTACCGCTGCCATCTAACGATGTTGCATTCAACCAGGCTATAACACATCTAGGAGGAGACACAATAAAAACAGTTTTAACGCAACGCTATGAAAGACACCATGTAAACTTTTTTAAAATTATAAATCAAACATATTATTCATTGCACTTTATATAAGCTACTATTCATGGTTTGAAACTTTCGTGGATATTTGAAAGTTAAAGTCGGGTTTATGTAAAACAAAGAGGAAGTAGTTTTACGTGGTTGGCCCCTGAAATTCACTTCTATTCATTGTTTACTAGACAGGGCAACAGCCAAGTTGTCAGTTTTGTACAAATATATTTGAAACTGAAAGTAGGTACTCCAAACTACATAATTTTTAACATAAAAATTAATCGTCCACCGGCAGCTTTGAACAATAATGCCAGTATGACTTTACAAGAACTGACATTATTCAAAAGCATGTGATACTGAACTTGTAAAATGTACATGTGGCAACACAGACCACGTGGGTGGGTGCAGTGTTCTCGCTTTCCTCAGATTATTTCCCATTCCCATTTCCATTTCCGTAAAACTGTTCCGGTTACGAATTAGTAGCTATAGTCTCTTCCAACACGTGTGATGCTGTAGTGTGCTCGAAAAATGCTACGAGGTTGTGAATTTCCTTGTAATTGTTAATTTGTGCAATTATTCAACAATGAATGGAAGTGAAAACATAATATATTTTGGACAATTTAGGAAACTCAGTTTACAAGAACAGATTATTGCTATACAGAAGGGACGGCCAACCCCAACACTACCTGGTCTTACATGTATGCATGTTTCATTCAAGAAGGTGTCATTTAGAGCTGTTAACTTCTTTCCTCCTCTTAAGAAATATGCAGGAGCCGCCACTGCTATTTTCGGTCATCTTCGGAACTGGTCATTGTTGGTCTTGGCGACTCTTGTTTCCTGTGTGGGTGCGTTCGTAGTGTAGAGTCAAAGAGTGTATGTGTTTTGAAATTGAGTTGTGTGTTGAGAATATCGTTGGGGTGTGTTTTCGTGTGTCTGTATATTTCATATTGTTCTAGTGTGTTGAGTTTCTGACTTTTTGGTTGGATGTGCAGTATTTCCATGTCTGTGTTGATGTCTCTGTAGGTGTGGTTAGCATTTGTGATGTGTTCTGCATATGTGGAGGTGTTTTGTAATTTTGTTATGGCTGTGATGTGTTCTTTGTAACATGTTTGAAATGATCTGCCTGTCTGTCCTATGTAGACATCATAACAAAATTACAAAACACCTCCACATATGCAGAACACATCACATATGCCAACCACACTTACAGAGACATCAACACAGACATGGAAATACTGCACATCCAAACAAAAAGCCAGAAACTCAACACACTAGAACAATATGAAATACACAGACACACGAAAACATAACCCTAACGATATTCTCAATACACAACTCAACTTCAAAACACATACAATCTTTGACTCTACACTACGAACGCACCCACACAGGAAACAAGAGGCGCCAAGACCAACAACGACCAGTTCCGAAGATGATCGAAAATAGGTCGAAACATGTTAACAAGGTACGTTAAAATTTAACACAAGAAAGTTCTTATCATACATATTCCGAAGTGATACAGTGTTAAAAGTTGTGTAATCAAGATGTATACTATTTTGTCTACAGTGTCAAATTATCCCCAATTTATAACTTGCGTTGGACAAGCCCCTGGTCCAGGTAACACAGGGGTTTTCTCAGGGAGCTCCGGTTCCCTGTGACAACCCAACAAATCTCCACCATCTCATCTCATCGCGGGTGTAGCGTAGACCAGCCTCCTATTGCGCACCCTGGGCAACGACTCTGTCGGTAAATTGGTCTACACAACTGGCTTCATATGGGTGAATGACGAATAGTCAAGTATCCGCCATTAGTAAAAAAAAAACTGTCAAATTTACAATTTAAAATTAGGAAATCTCTCCATTGCCTGATAAGAAGTTGATCCAATGTAATGATAAGATATAATCAATTCGATGAATTAGAAGTAAGTAATCTAAAGACAGAAAACAAATTTTGTTTTCAACTATGTCTTAGCTATGAGAGGGTACAAAGGGAGTGAACGAATTCTTCAAAATATTTTACTTTAAATAAAATAATAAAGTTAAAGCAACTCACTGATGTTGAGGGTAAAAACCATTTCTTCCTGCTGTTTCTCGGACGTCTCTATGTACACTGGCTCCCCTCCAGGCATGTCCGTGTTTCCCGGATTTGTCTGATGTCCCAGAAGAAAAGGTTTGCCTGTTTTGCCACTTCCACTAGATTTCTTGTGCCCACTAGGCTGGACAGCTGGGTGATGAAAAGTCTGGACAACTTCTCGAGCCTTCAACAAACATTCTTAATTAGTAATGGCGTACTTACAAGTGAAGACCGGGAATTGGAAAAGCAATTATAAAAAGAATAAGAGATTCACCAATAAAGAAGGTAAGGTCTAAGATATTGTTCAAAGGAAGACTTCACTCAAGGAGAAGAAAAGACTGCCCAAGAACAAGATGATTGGACTGTATAGAGACAGATCTTGCTGCAATGAGGATTAGAGGCTGGAAACAGAGATGATTAGAGGCATACAGTAGAGGACGCCAAGGCCCACACTGGGCTGAAGAAGAAGGAGGAGAAGGAGAAGGAGAAGAAGGAGGAGGAGGAGAAGAAGGAGAAGGAGGAGAAGAAGGAGAAGGAGGAGGAGGAGCAGAAGGAGGAGGAGGAGAAGGAGAAGGAGGAGAAGGAGAAGGAGAAGAAGGAGAAGGAGAAGGAGGAGAAGAAGGAGGAGAAGGAGAAGGATGAGAAGGAGAAGGAGAAGAAAAGGAGAAGAAGGAGGAGGAGAAGAAGAAGGAGAAGGAGGAGCAGAAGGAGGAGCAGGAGGAGGAGAAGGAGGAGGAGAAGGAGAAGGAGAAGGAGGAGGAGCAGGAGAAGGAGAAGGAGGAGAAGGAGAAGGAGAAGGAGGAGAAGGAGAAGGAGAAGGAGAAGGAGAAGGAGAAGGAGAAGGAGAAGGAGAAGGAAAATGAGAAGGAGGAGAAGAAGAAGGATGAGGAGGAGGAGAAGAAAAAGGAGAAGAGGAAGAAGAGGAAGGAGAAGGAGAAGGAGGAGGAGAAGGTGAAGGAGAAGGAGGAGAAGGAGAAGAAGAAGGAGGAGGAGGAGGAGGAGGAAAAGAAGGAGACGAAGAAGGAGAAGAAGAAGAAGGAGGAGGAGGAGGAGGAGGAGGAGGAGAAGGAGAAGAGGGAAGAGGAGAAGAAGGAGAAGAAAGAGACGAAGAAGGAGAAGGAGAAGAAGAAGAAGAAGAAGAAGAAGAAGAAGAAGACGGAGAAGGAGAAGAAGAAGGAGAAGGAGAAGGAGAAGAAGAAGGAGGAGGAGGAGGAGGTGGAGGTGGAGGAGGAGGAGAAGGAGAAGAAGGAAGAGAAGGAGAAGGAGAAGAAAGAGACGAAGGAGAAGGAGAAGAAGGAGAAGAAGAAGAAGGAGGAGGAGGAGAAGAAGAAGAAGGAGGAGAAGGAGAAGAAGAAGGAGAAGAAGAAGAAGAAGAAGGAGAAGAAGATGATGATGATGATGATGATGATGATGATGGTCTAAGATAAAGAACATATTAATATTGTCATTTTGTAAAATAATTTCTGCAAGATAAGCTTACAATGTAAAATTTACATATGTGAAGGAAGTTTTGTAATTTTAACGAATGCAGTAACATTATAAACGTGCTTCATACATTATTATTCTTTCTTGTACGAGAGCATTATAAAACAATTAATAAAGATGTGACATCGAATTTGTAATGATGGATAGTTCGATATCACAGTCCACTATATGAGTTTTGAGGGTGCTAGAAACAATAGACTGCGACAGTACTATTTTGCATTGCCTGTAGTGAGGAGATATTAGCGATCCAAGTGGTGAGCAACTGTCTAATGTTTGCATATTTACTACGTATTGAGCTTGGCGACTGTATATACTAGACTGTGTCGATATCATGGTCTATGAAGAAAGAGGTTGCTATGACAACTATGATGCATTGAATATTACAGCATGGCAAATCGTTTCATAATATTAACTTCATGACACAACATGGCTAACAAGAGAGACAGGCTACGGCACGACATCACATTCTTAGTTTTGACATGGCCAACACTGAACTATAGTCCCGTAGCTCTAATTTCCGGCAGCCAATCGTGTTGCAGGTCAGCTACATTTAAATGTGTGCATCTTGTGATTCGCTGATGAAGACGTTATACATTTCCTAAGGCTGGATAAATACTTAATATAATCGCCTGCCATTTTGGCTCTTTCGTTGTCGTTCGCAGAAAGCACACGAGGACGTTATTTGCCGCCCAATTATTTGCTCAATTACAGTGCATTTGATTTATTATCATAGGAGCTACGACATGCTAATGTTTAACGTTGTGGCAAATGGATCCCTCGTCTGGTAGCTCGGCAACGAAAGAACAAAAATGGCGAACGATACTACCTACCAAGACTTTATAGAGCCTTGACTTCCTAAGACGTAAGCAAAGAGGAGGAGTCACGCCGGGAATAACAGCATCGCGAGTATAATTTATATAATATAAATGCATGTTTAACAGGAGTTTAATATAGCAATTTCTTTGTTTTTTTAGAAATTTCAACATGTAGTTATATTAAGTGATTGTCATAATGGCCATGACTGGACCGAGATAAACACGTGACTCCGATTTGCACCATAGCCTGTCTTTCTTGTTAGCCACGATGACACGATGGCATGGTAATATTTTACAGCTCTGGTACAAAAACGTGGCATATTATGCACGATTGTGACTAAAGATAAAGATTGTTTATAATGCTGGAGTACAAAAAATAAATAAACAATTGCATTTATAAATAGAAGAACAAATGAATACATGATGGAGTCGATGCAGATTTTAGGAATAAATGGATGACCAAATAATAAAATGAAATCTATGACTGAATAGTAAATAATAATAAAAAAACCGAATTTATAAATGAATCCAAGAATAAATAAAAAGTGATTGAACAATTAATTACTTGAAACTATGACTAAGTGTAAGGATTGTTTGTACCTGCTTGGAGCAATGAAATTTCGCAGTCACCGCATCGAAGCACACGGCAAACAGAGACACACACGTCAGGTCCCGAATATTGTCTAAAGCTGAAAACGAAATCATTTCTTCCACAACTGATGCCTGGAGCAAGGTTATGTTCACCTGTGGAGGACAAAATATTCATAAACTGCAGGCACATGACACAATACACAGAGCAAGTCTTATAAATATTACTGCGAATATTAAAGAAAAAAATCAGTTTATGTACATGGATTCCAAGTGACAAACCGCCATTCCTTTCTGTCATAAAACTATGCATGATGAAGAGATGAAACATTCTAAACGTCGTCTTTTTAATAAATTGTCTACATATTGTAACGTTTTTAAATTAAAATTTTATTGTCTCAACAATAATAATTCCTTTCTACAATTCACATTAAACGCTCTCGGCAACAATGGGATTTGCTCTCCACACACGTAACACAGTATTCGTTAGTGCACTCCACAGACGACGACAATGACAATTCACTAGGACTATTACGAACAACAATGAACTGTTAATCTTAACTAATATTTACAAAGCACTATTTACAAATCAGAACTGTCAGTCCTCAGTTCACAGTTCTTCTAGCACAGTCACTCGAGTTCACAGTATCTCGAACCACAGACCTTCAGAGACAGCCCACTGTACTCGAACTCAGGTCCCTCCAACTGCGGTCCACTGCACTCGAACTCAGGTCCCTCCAACTGCGGTCCACTGCACTCGAACTCAGGCCTTCGGATGCTGACACAGTTGCGGACGCACACTCGAGTCGAACTCCGGTACACAAGACTGGCTGGCTTGCTCTGTTCACTGGCTTACTCACTGAACTAATCATGAATCACACACTCTCCTTCGCGTCCGTAATTTATAACCACAGCGACGTAACTGAGAAACTTCGAATTCGCGATTTTTTCACTTCGATGGGCTTCTGGAAGAGTCGGGAGGGTCCGTCCCCCTTCACTCCGCACGCAGCAGTTGCGCGCACCCTCCCCTCGTCGCGTTGACGTAATACACCCCCTCTGCCCTTCAGCATGCAGATGCTCCCGTACCAGCGTTTCGGCTGCCGCGCCCTGTCAGACGCGTGTTCAAACCCCATTGCAGCTGTCACAATATTTATAACGAAAAAAGCCAACGAAAACTATTTCCCAGTGACACTCCCACTTCTAATCTTGAATGCCAGATAGGCTCTTCCAACTTAGCATGCAACTTTAAATTAATGTATAGAAATACAAAACTACTTTCCAGTATAAAGAATACTAAAGTAATTAATTTCCTGACATGATTATGAGAAAATAACATGAGTGACACACACACAAGTACAATCATAATCAAACACACACACACACACACACAAACATACATATACATACACACACACACACACACACACACACACACACTCTTACTCTCCCTCATTCTACCCCTTTACTCTCTTCTCCCACTTCATAATTAATTTAATGAAGTAAACAAATAAAAGAACGTATATAAAGTTAATAAATATATTTACATACCATATATAACTATATGACATGTAAATGAAATAAATTAATGAATAAATTAATTCAAAGTAAATTACCAAAGAAATGAATGAATAAATAAATTAGTAAATAAACAAAACGAATGAATAAACAGAAAAACTTAATACAAAATTAAAAAACTCCTGAACATGTAATGAAATTATTTAACTAATTAAAATGCAAAGATAAATAAATAAATACGAAAATGATCATATAAACACACACTTAAATAAACTAATGCATTGATAAGAGAATAAAGAAATTACTAAATGAATCTACGAACGAATAAATTAATTAACAAATGAAAGAACTAGGTCCAATGGACCCGTCGACCAACAGCAGGTGTGGTCCTCCAGACATTCTGGGGGGTGTGTGTGAATGAAGTAGCCACCAAAACGTTAAAATATGGTGTTCACTTAAATTGGCTACAACTTGTCATTTTTTTGGAGTGAAAACTCCTTTGAAAAGTACTCAAACCAAGAAATGGATTCGGAACACCTCAAAATCTGTGCTTCAATGGCTGACCATGATAATACCTTTGAAAAATATTGGAGTGCAAGAGGTCAAATGACTTTATTGTCAAACGCCTGGCATTAGAAAACAACAACAACATAAATGATGAGTAACTTAAGTTAAATGAATGAATGCATGCATGCATAAATATAGAAATGTATAAATTATGAGCAAACAAGTCACTAAATAAATAAGTAAAAAATAATAATACATAAACAAATTAATGCAGGGATAGATTAGAAAATACATAAATAAAAATTAAGTGGTCATATGAACAAATAAGCTTATCAATATCTAATTTATTTATTACAACTGAATGAATGTATAAATAAAAGAATAAATAAAAAAAGACAATTTTCAAGAAAGCTAATTTTGTCAATATGACATTTTGGATCAAGCGAATCCGAAATTCAAAATTTATTTATTTTTTTTTTTTTAATTAACGACTTAAAAACATAACTGCTCTGTCTGTATTAAGGATCCTTGTGGTCACCCTCACTGGAGGGCTGATGATTTAATCAAATCCTTCTCTCTATAAATTAAAGAATACATAATACATATAAATAATTCGTGGCGCTACAGCCCGTGAAGGGCCCAGACCGACCAGCCAGCTGCTGGCCTCACGCCCACATGTCGAAGCAGAGGTGGACGATCATCCAACCAGAATGGAGGTATCGTGTGGTTAGCACGATGATCCCCCTAGCTGTTATAGCTGGGATTCGCAACCGGATTTCGCTAACTATCATAGCTCCCCAAATGCATCATGATGCTAGGTGGGCACCAGTCCTACACACTGGCCGAAATTTCATGAGAAAATTTCTTCCCCCATGAGGACTCGAACCAGCGCGCATTCTGTAACGCGAGTCCTAGGCGGGATGCTTTAGACCGCGACGCCACGGCTTGGGACAAAGAATATGTAATATATACAGGAAAAAATGTGTCATTAAGCGTTAGAAAGAATATGTAAAAATGAAATAAATAATTATTATATGTTAATCAATTAATTAATTCATTCATTGTAGAATATGCTGATAAAACTGTAAATAAATTTAAAAATACATTCATCATCGAAAAATGAATAAATAAATATGCACCAGAATGAGGCGGCAGGGTAGCTCAGTTGCAGCGCAAATGGTAATGTCTGGAAGATCCCGAGTTCAATCCTGGATGGTGGCAGAAATTTTATTATCACCAAAACTTCCAGAACGTTTCCATAGTTCACTCAACCTTCTGCCAAACTGAGTACCGAGTCTTTCCCATGAGTAAAAGGCAGTAAGACTATGGTGCCAACTACACCATCTCATTCTAGTGCCGAAGTCATGAAAGCAAGGAGCTCTACCTCCATAAAATTAATACATGACTAAAGGAATAAACAAACCACTAATTAAAAAGCTCCCACCTTTGGCAGCATGATGGTGCCCTGTGTCTGGGTGGAGACAGACTCCTCGTACACGTTGGCCTGCAGCATGCCCTGGCCAGTGGGGGAGCTCACGTTGCGCTCTGCGGTGCTGCGCTTGCTGCTGGCCTGGAACTGACTCAGGTAGGACAGTGACTGGTCACGCTTCAGGATGTTCGCAGCCTCCACCTGCGATATGCATTCAGCATGCAGGTGGTTCAGCACGGTGAGGGGGTGCAGGGTGGCTAGCGTTGGAGTAACAGCATCAATAAACCTGCAAAACGTAATAAAATTATTAAAATTCGATGGCTGCTACTATTTGACTACCAGAGTTCTTTCTTGGCTCCTCTTAAGGGCCACTCCCACTTAGCAGAATCGAAATGAACAGAATTTTCCATCTCCAAGTATTTAAATGGAAGCTAGCAGAAGCTGATGCATGGAATCATATGGAATCAAAAAGAATTCTTTGACAGGAATAATTTTCCACTGCCGGACAGAACTTTTTTATTTCGGGTGTGATCTATGTTCTCGTGGGTTTTCGAAGAAAACAAATGATAATAAGCATTCTGGCTGATTCTGACAGCAATATTGTTTTCAGTGAATTTGAAGACTATGTTCATTTCGTATATCTTACTGTGCACCAGAGAAGAGGACATGGAGATGGAGCACCTGGCTAATTGTGAAACTCTTAGGACATTTGTGGACCTTCCATCAAAATATTGGGAAGCAAGAAGGATCATGACTTCATTGTTAAATCCAGAGCATTAGATACACACACACACACACACACATTTCGTATATGAGAATAATTAGCTTAGATAACATGGATAAAGAAAAATTAATTAAGCTTCTTCAAAATTATCCTTTCCTCTATTACAAGATGCATAAATTATATTATAATAATGCGCGAGAAAATACTTGGGACGAAATAAGCAAACTGACAGGAAATAAAATGGTACAAATTGAAATCTCTATTTTCGATTGCAAATGAATACTGGTAACAAAGCATAACACAAATCATAGTTAGACAGTGTTAAGTATAGTAATAAAATTGTTACATTTTTGTATCGGGATATTACATTAGGACAATATTAATAATTGATTAAAATCACAATCACAATTCCCCATGTATATCTGTAGTTAAAAATATAATTGCAATATTTCCTTTCCTTCTTTCGGTTACTTAATTCTTCCCTTTCTTTGTGATTGAGGCCAAAAAAAATTGGTTTGATGCACCAGATTGATTGATTGACTGATTTCTGCCTCTTTACATAAATGTGCTAAAGTTTTATGCGATGCTTTGGTTCCATTTGGTTCGACACCTTCTATATATATATATACTGGGTGTTCATTTCAAAATGTGTCATGACGTCACTGTTGTTGGGTCACCGATTTGAAGCGAGTTTCAGCTTATATGTTAGAGAAGTTGCCTATTATTTAAGGCGTTCTTCAATCTGAACTTGAGAACGTGTACGGTATAACTTGAACGTCGTAGCAACAGATGGCGGTCTGTGTGCTACCATAACCTCTTTCGAACTGTGTTTTGCGCCGGCAAGTCGTACGCAGGGTATTTTTATCATTGGTTGCGTACGGTAACATTCCACAACACAAATCAAATGCTCCGTGTCCATGTTGACCGTCGAAGTTAATGCCAACAAATACGTAAGTAATCGTCTTAACCCTCTCCCCATATCTCGACAGTATGTATTTCCAAACAGTTCACATTCCTGCCACAACCGGCATTACCGTACGTATCGGTACGTACTCTTCAGAATGAACGCCGTACTTGCTAGGCAACTTCTCTGCCTCATAGGTTATACACTGCTGCAGGAGTGTAGGAAGATTGAATTCTCTAGGCTCATCGGCTAGCCACATGACGGCATACAGCGAGCCATGACACACTTTGAACTGAACACCCAGTATATATACGAGCTCGCAGACTATTTCCTTATCCAACTGCTCTGAAGATGACAACACAGTGGTCGAAACGTCAGCCACCAACACCAAGACCAAGACAACGCGGTAGAAGCCCCGAAGCTTATCCACAGACCATCCACACCAGCCGTGGAAGCCTACGCGAACACTTCATGATACTAACTTTAAGTATACTTAACGATGTTTCTTAGCCCATTTGAACTTACCCTCTCAAGGGTTTCATTTTCATACCTTTGCAACGATTCCAGCACCAGAGGACTCAACATGATATCGACGTCTCCCTTCATTTTGAGTATCAGGGTTGTTCGTGTGCCATACTCATTCTGAAGTGCCAGCAGTTCTTCCTCACACCCTGCGTCATAAAGATAAGCATGCAATAAAAATTAACAAATTATACATTTCTAATTTGATGGGGAAACAGATAACATTAAAGACATTAAAGAGATTTTAAGTTTCATTAAGACTTTATTTACAAGGAAAAAAACAAGTAAAAAACATAAATAAAATTAGAAGTAAAGAAACGAAAATGGAATTGGATAAGATATACATTAAGGTAAAGCAATGAATCTATTAAAAGATGGTTTTAGACTGGAATTCTGAAAGGAACAGAGCAAGAGGAAGGCCAAAACAAACATGGAGACGAACAATTGAAGAGTCCACTGCAAGAATGATGGATGTTATTTGGAATACATTTTGCAGGAGAAGCAATTGAAAGTTTGAAATGCTTAGCGCTCACAGCTTAACTGTGATTTTATAATCATTACTGGACAATGACTATCAGTGTTAACGCCATATAACTCTGTATGTACATTCTATATGTCTTAAGTTATGCATTGACAGTCTTGGTTCATTTTCGACAAGAAAGTGACAACCATCATTCTTGCAGTGGACTCTTCAATTTTAAATTAAGGCAATTATGAAGGAAGGGAAAACATGGAAGGAGATGATGCAGAATGGAATCTGATGGAGATATTTTGTGAATGCCCTATGCTCCTGCTATGAGATAAAGGAGATGATGATGATGATGATGATGATGGTGATTATTATTATTATTATTATTATTATTATTATTAAAACTCGGCGAAAACGTAATATGGCGAACGACAGTAGGGGAAGTTATCCCCACCCACATGAAATGTGCATTCGACACAACACTAGCCTATCACATAGAGTGTGTGGTGAGCTAGTAGGGGAAAAGTGGAAAGGGGTCGTGGGCAGAGCTTAGTGTTCGCCGTATTACGTTTTTACCTAAAACTCTATTTATACCATAGCAATATACCTGTAAGACATATAAAACATTTCTAAATTATAATAATGCCAAATCTGACAACAGAAATTATTATACCATGTGCACAGAAATTTAAATTGCATTACAACTTCAAGGCTACAACGCTGTTTATAACATAAATGCACTCTTTGGTTCAATAAAAATTATTTCGGAATATTGAAATTGGTACCATGTATGTTAGACAATGTTACCTGTCTCTAGATCATCTGACTCAGAGCCCAAGAAGGCAGACTCATCCCAGGCATAGGGATGGGTGGGTGTTTTACTAGGGGGTGGAGGAGTTCCATGGTGGTCTCCACTTAACCTCGTGATCATCTTGAGCGATGTGAACCCTTCAGTCAGAGTTTCAAATTTTGGACTGTATCTTCCACCTGAAAAATAACAGAAATACGAATGTAGTAAAAATAAAAAATTACCGTATATACACAAATACTCTGCACATATTTTTTCCGGAATAAGGTTGGTACCGCTTCGCAGTATCACGAATTCACTTCACGGAACTGAGGATGACACTCTATGGGAAGATAGTGATGACAACAATGATTCTTCTGCTAATGATGACGATGAAAGTGATGATGGATAGCTTTGCAGTATCACAAATTCACTTGACAAAACTGACAATTACACTCTATGAGAAGGTGGCGATGACAATGATTCTTCCGCTAATAATGACAAAAGTGATGATGAACAGAGGTCCCAGATGCTTCTACAAGACCATATGAAAATTATGATGAGTTTCTTAAAACAAATTGATATTTTATTCACTTTTGAAGTACATCATTATGCAGGATTAATTTCTTGTATATAAAACACAAATTACAGTCAATTTTATTTATATATTTTTTTTAATTTTCTCTCCTAAAATTAGGGTGCGCGGATTATTCGATGGCACGGAGTATTTGCATATATACAGTATTTATTGTATATTTAATAACCTCTTTTATTTACCACTATATGGCTTTAAATATTTACGTCTAGTTCAATTTAAATATAATTTATTACTATAAAAAGGAAACACATTTAGCAATTTTATCATACATTATCCCCATGAGTATTTATTAGTTGCTTGAATGTTTTTCATTAATTTATTACTTTTCAATTGTGACTTTTTTAAGAAGAAAACATGTACCGGTACCGTTATAAAAATAACAAACAGTAAATTAAACAACATCTTCAACAGTAATAAGAGCTGACAAAATTTAATATGAGAAATAAAAGAGGGAAAAAAAAGTATCTAAAACTGCCATAATGTAGTGATTCTCAACCAAGGAACTGTAGTCCTCTAGGGATCTGAAGAGCGGTTGATGGGGAGGAGAGGGGGGTTGCAAACAAAATACCGGTAATAATAATAATAATAATAATAATAATAATAATAATAATAATAATAATAATAACAACAACAAAGAGAGCGTGAACGAAAACAATAACAATAATACAAATAAAAATAACAATAATAATAATAATTTTATGTTATATCACTGGCTAAAACTACACCGTACATGAGCCTGGCTCTTACAGTAGTGGCTAGAAACATTTTTGTTTTATAATTTTAATTTGTACTCACTAGCTAGCTAGTTAAATTAATTAATTAATTAATTAAATAAATAAAATAATAAAGTAATTTGGTACTCGCATATCCACTGGGACATCCTGTCATAACTCATTCTTTGAAAATACTCTAATCAATTTTTTTTTACAACTCATCAAGAAATGGATCGAGAACATCTCAAAATTTGTGCTTCAGTGGCTGACCATGACAATATCTTTGAAAAATATTGGAGTGCAAGAGGTCAAATGACTTTATTGTCAAATGCCTGGCATTAGAAAACAACAACAACATTTTTTTACAACTCGTTATGTTTCTATATAAGATAACAAACAACATTTATATTCACAAATTGTCATTCCTCAATTTAGTGGTCTAAGAATGGAAATGTTCAGAAGCCCAAGCCGAAACCATTGTTAGATCTCCATACAAAATTGACAATGTTCACAGTACATTCCTTCCACGATATTAGCTAGACTGTACTCATTGGATTCCACTTTCAATATTGCTAGCAATATTCTCTTTCTGCTTTCACTTCCAGCCTACATACCGATGTAGATCAGCCTGCCCTCCTCTGTACGCTGGAAAAGAGGAACCGTGAAAGCATCACAGCCAGATGGGAGAGATGATTGAGTCCAGTTGTTGCAACTTGCCTGGAAGAATGAAAACAAGCAAACCAATTGAGAGACATGTTGAAAACATGAAAGCGGGCACAACAAGATAATAGTATGTGCAGTTTGACAAAGATATTCTTTTGCACCTTCTGAATACATAACAAAATGCATAAAACAGAGGCAGTCTTAAAAGTGTTGTATATCAATGTAGATAATATCATGTATAGTAATGACAATAGTTTAACACTTGTATGGTAGTCAAATAAACAAAGTAATAGAACTCAAAATTTTCTCGGGCTTCCAGCCAGGTCATAAGTTGGTGATCCACCGATGACGTTCATCTTCCTCATCTTCAGGGTTAAATGATATCTAAGGGTACCCAGCTCCTTAATTTATAGTGTCAAAAGGAGTAGTAAGCCGAGGAGCTGTGCACTGATTGGCTCTTATTAGTGCGGACCGCGGCGTGAACGCAGCTGATGTGTCATCTCGTTTTGTACTGTTCGGCTGATTGACTGTGGGTCTCACGATGGGCTCGGTGGACGAGTTCTTATGTGTCCTCCGCTGATGATGGCCGAACAGCACAAAAGGAGACGACATGTCAGCCGTGTTCACGCCGTGGTCCACACTAATAAGAGCCAATCAGCGCACAGCTCCTCGGCTGACTCCTCTCTCTGACACTATAAATTAAGGAGCTGGGTACCCTTAGTTATCATTTAACCTTGAAGATGAGGAAGATGAACATCCTCGAAAGTCGGTGGATCACCAACTTATGACCTGGCTGGAAGCCCGAGAAAATTTTGAGTTATCACGTCGCCAGGAAAGCTTCAGTAGTTATTTCAAAGTACAGAAATTGCAAATAAATCAGATTCTTCTTACAATTCTTATGATTCTTTTAAGATATCAATCAATGTAAGTACTTAACATGGTCACAGTCGGCCTTCCTGAGTGCTTGGACTTGTCAGAATGTGTTAGTGAGAATTGGAGAAAATTTTGACAAAATTTTGAAATCTATTTATTGGGTTCTGGGTATGGGAAGGATGACAAGGTGGTTAGAACGACCATTTTGTTAAACTGAATTGAAGAAAGTGGTGCACAACACAATATCATTGCTTCCTCACTAGCCTAGTTGAACAACTCAGTTGAAAATTTGCATATTTTTGCCACTAACAAGCTTCTTTAAAGTTTGTTCAGTAAAAGCACCTAACATAGGCCAATGTATCCTCTACAATATCCCATCCATGCCATAGCATCGTGGCCTAAGGCATCATGTCTGGACTCAAGTTACAGAATAAGCACTGGTTTGAGAACTCATGGGGAAGGAATTTTCAAAGTATGGGACTAGTACCCCATCCAACATCATAATGAATTAGGGGATCGAAATCCGGTTTCGAAAGCCAGCTATAACAGTTGGGGGGGGAATTATCGTGCTGACAACTTGTTACCCCAATTCTGGTGGATGATTGTTCACCTCTGTTGAGGCATGTGGACATGTGGCCGACCTTGTCCCTTTATGGGCTGTTGCGCTATGGATTACTTTACTTTACCACCCTCCACAATAATTATGTTGTAGGCCTACACATGTACTAGGTTGATTTCTATTATTTCACTCTTCCACGACTGTAATGCAGTGCCTTGTGTCATCTTATGCGATGGAATTCAGGAATTGCATGATAGTAGCAATTATGTTTCAGTACTCACCTGAGAAAGATGATTCACGTAGCTGGACATAAGCAGAGGCGAGTCTATGATTGGTTTGTTAACCTGCATGTGAAGATTCACGAGCGCCATATCCTCTTGTGATGACACAGCTGAGATGAACGAAGTGCTCGACACTGAGTGGGTGTCAGAAGAATCCAGAAGCACTCCATCTTGATTCTGTAAAGTAAATTGCACACATTTCTACCAACATACTGCTTGCTTTCACATGTTTGAACCTTATTTTGAAAGAAAGCTTCTAAAAACTTAATGAAGTACGCAAAAACATTTACATATTCACATATCAAAAACATTCAAATCCGAAAGTTCTTTTATACATTTCACACTTACGGATTTTTCACACTCATACTTTTTTTTCTGAGGTCCCAATAAAATTCCTATACTTTCCATGTCATTTAGATTTACGTTTTTTGTTTCTTCATCTTTTACACTTATACAATCGTATCTAAAACGCCAAGAAATATGAAACTTTCTAAATCAATTATGAAACTTTCTAAATCAATTATGCTCAAAAATAGGTGTCATAAAAATTTGAGAATACGAAAACACAGGTCACGTTCATTGTTAAAGTGCGGCCCACTCTGAAATTAATGGAAATTCCAAACTGCTCATGTTTTCCTCCAACAACTTTGTGTCTAATGACGCTGTTACTGCTGTAGAAAACAATTAAATGTTTCGTAACACATCATGATGTAACTGAACAAATTCTATGACTTAAAGGCAAAATGTGATGTCATTTTTAATAATTTTTCAGGAATGACAACTTAAAATTTGAACGGCTGTATAAAATCATAATACCATGTTTCATAACAACTGGTCAGAGAGAAAAATAATAGAAATATGCATGTCATCTTTTACCACAATAAAGATAGCATAAAGATGCATATCACATCGCAAAATATAATTTTGCCTTGAAACCACATGGAACAGTTATCACAATTTGAGGGTATGGTTTATTCCTTAGAAGCAAACAGTCCAAAATAAATTACTTCTTTGTAAAATAATCACATGTTATAATGTGGGGGAGTGCATAGAGTCACAGTTAAAGCGTAATGCTGCAAGCCGGAAGGTTGCGAGTTCAATTCCCGATGGGGTCATGGATTTTTCCATTGATCTAATCTATCCAGTCGCACTATGGCCCTGGGGTCTACTCAGCCTCTAACAGAAAAGAGTACCAGGAGCATTTCCTTGGGGTGAAGACAATGGGCACATAGGACTGACATCCCTACTGCCATTAAATTCCTATTGTCTGTAAAGGTGGGAGCCTTAAACTCGCCACCCTCTGGGTCGATTTGGCCTGTCATAGGATTGACTTTCACTATTTCACTATTATAATGCTATTTCTGATGTTATTAAATGTCATTTCTGGATTCGTTACATCTGACTAGCTCAAACAACTGGACTGGGATCATGCTAGCCGTCTACATTGAGTTGTGAGAGTACTATAGTCCCATCGCTGTTATTTCTGGCGTGACTCCTCCTCTTTGCTTACGTCTTAGGAAGTGAAGGCTCCATAAAGTCTAGGTAGGTAGTATCGTTCGCCATTTTTGTTCTTACGTTGCCAAGCTACCATACGAGGAATCTATTTGCCACACCGTTAAACATTATCATGTCATAGCTCCTATGATAATAAATCAAACGCAATGTAATTCAACAAATAATTGAGTGGCAAATAACGTATTCGTGTGCTTTCTGCGAACGCCAACGAAAGAGCTGAAATTGCGGGCGATTCTATTAAGTATTTATCGAGCCTTAAGAAATGAATCAGCAAATCACAAGACGCACACGTTTAAATGTAGCCGACCTGCAACGCGATTGGCTGCCGGAAATTAGAGCGACGGGACTATAGGACTGTGCAGGTAATATTTCGCATTGTCTGTAATGAGGTGATAGTAGCGATCCTAGTGGTTAATAACTATCTATGGATGCATATTTACTACGTATTGAGCTTCGTGACTGTATGTACTAGACTGTGATTCTATTCTATTCCTGGAGCACAGAGCTAATGTAAAAACTACAATAGCAACACACCTCTCCAGTCTGTCCCTCTGAAACATCCTGTAGTCCTGTCAGGCTGTCTCCATTGCTGTAAGGCATGTAGCGGGGACTGGCAGCTCTTTGCTGGGACGAGGTTGCTAAGTTGCCATATCTTCTGTGAGGAGTTGCCATGTTGAGTACTCCACCACCTTTCTTGTCATCTTCTCCAGCTGACACGCTCTGAAATACACATACAACAGTTCAAAATAACAAAATGAGTGAATATTTAGGTCAGGTTTTTAGCATATCACATGAATCAAAGGCTGTTCTGATCATTAACCATTTTATGTACCTGTAACACAACAGCTTCAAATAAGAATAAAAAGTGCATTAACCAGGAATTAAATCTGCAAGCTCGGTGTAACAACTACAGTGTTTATCCATTACGTTACTTCAGCTATTGCTAGGCAAGTAAATGTTTTCAGTACAAGATAACATAACTTAATCTGGAGCACTTACGTTGTTTCATGCTCTAGATCCTAACTTCATAGTCGTTAATTTCAGTTAATTTTATCAGAATAATTTTAGATTCCTAGCATTCACATCTGGAGAAGTTTCCGATCTAAGATATAACTTCCTACAAGAAAGAATATTATAGTCCCGTCGCTCTAATTTCCGGCAGCCAAACGTGTTGCATGTCGGCTACATTTAAACGTGTGCGTCTTGTGGTTCGCTGACGAAGATGTTATTCATTTCTTAAGGCTCGATAAATACTTAATATAATCGCCCGCCATTTTGGCTCTTTCGTTGGCGTTCGCAGAAAGCACACGAAGACGTTATTTGCCGCTCAATTATTTGCTGAATTACAGTGCGTTTGATTTATTATCATAGGAGCTACGACATGATAATGTTTAACGGTGTGGCAAATAGATTCCTCGTTTGGTAGCTTGGCAACGAAAGAACAAAAATGGCGAACGATACTACCTACCTAGACTTTATAGAGCCTTCACTTCCTCTGACGTAAGCAACGAGGGGGAGACATGCCGGGAATAACAGCGTCGCGACTATAGCACCAATTTCAATACCATTTCTGGAAACAAATGGCCCTTTTTTGGCTAGTTAATTACCTTGCACTGTACAGTGTCTGGAAATTCACTTCAGTGTTACTGTTTTTTGTTGCTCTCTCAATTTAATGTATTCTAATCCTCATTCCATACAAGAAGACTCCACATATCAACAAACATAATGCGAAATCCTTCCACACCCGACCCCTGATTTAGATTTAGATTTAGATTAATTTAATAATAATATATACATAAAAACGTTACATTAAAATACCCTGAAAGAGCAAAGCTCGTGTTCGGGGACAGTTCCGTTACATAGATACACATACTTTGTAGACAAGATACTTAAGAAAAAAGCTCACATAAAGATTATAATAAAATTAGTAAATAATAATACTAGTAATAACTGAGCGAAAAAAGAGACGATGTTGAGATTGGTGGATTAATATTAAATTATTATTAGTAGTATAATTAGTACAGGTCATGTTGCTATAGTAACCAAGATAAGATAGAAAAAATATACTTAGGACAGAAATAAACTTGTTTTACAATACATGGTACATAATATAAATACAGGGAAGTGTGTCATATAAATTTTTTAATTCTGGATCTAAAAATTTCATTGCTTAAAGTAGTCAATTCTGGAAGAAATTTTATTATCGAATTATATAGACGTGGACCATAATTTGTACTGTGTAGTAAAGCAGCAGATGTGAAACATTTAGGTTCAACTAATTTAAGAATTTTATTTCGTCTTGTATTATGATCATGTGGCTGAGCTACAAAATTCATTCTATTTTTATGATAGAATTTCATTAAAGAGTATTTATAAATTTGGTCAATTCTAAAAACATCAATTCGGAATGGATCAAATTTCCTGGATAATCCAGTCGCCTTTTCAAACAAATTTTGATTATACGTTTTTGCAACATAATTAGAGGAAAAAGAGCAGTTTTTGTAATGCCTCCCCATCCAGTTATACCATATTGGATAACAGATTGGTCCTATGTTCACGCCAGAAAATGAGGCATGCAACATGTGTGTGGAGCAAAGACATATGATGTGACGTGACATATAATTATTTTAAACTAACAACCTAAATGAAGCATTGCATACATGTAGCATTTTTACAAGAATGTACTTAAATTATGAAGTGTCCATGTCAGGTAATGCACTGCTAGGATATTCTAATGTTTAAGCCCTGAATTACCAACAACCATTATAGTCTACACTATCACATATGTAGCAGGACGTTAAATTTCAAAACAGCACAGAACCGATACCATATTCTGCAGAGTACATGGAGTGTACAGAAACTGATTGATCACCACTGTTCCCATCTCTATGTTTGGGTTATGTTGTGAGTTGTGATGCTGCCATACATGAATTACACAATCAATCTGTCACCTTACCATGCACCATTACCAATAGTCAGTGCTCATCCCCACCTACAAATCACATTTCTTTTCGACAGCCTTTATTACTTTTCCAACAGCTTCATATACAATACTTCCTTATCGTGTTTAGAAAAAGAGAATGTTTCCTATTAAGTCTTCAAAAATATACAACAGGTTGTGTTTTGAGACTAGGAGCTAATTAACGACGTGTTCTAGATGCCAAAAAGAGGTTCTTTGCCCTGCAACCAACAGGATGGGCTTTCAAACCTGAATCTGTTTACATGCGGAGTCTTCTTGTATGGAATGAAGATTAAGCTGGGTCAGGGCCATCAGTATTACCAGAAGTTCTTTTTCCAATACTACTTTGTTTTGTCCTATTAAAATGTAATGACTGAACAATTTGCAAAATACTCCTGCCCATGAGAAAATTGCCATGATCAGATTTTAAGAAAATTAGCGATATGTGCTATTTCTATCAAAGTATGTTGTTGTTGTTGTTATCTAATGCTGGGCTTTGGCAACGAAGCCATTAGCGTTCTTGCTCTCCAATATTTCTCTGTGGTGGATCCATCAGGTAGAACTTCACAGGTTATGAGATGATCTTCAGTTATTTCTTCTTCTTTGTTGCATTGAGGGCAATTTGGATTTGTGTAAATTCCTATTTTATTCAAGTGTTTGGCCAAATAATCGTGTTCTGTAAGCAGTCTGAATTTTGCTACTGCAGATTTACGTGGGATTTCTGGAATAATTTCTGGTTTTTTTTATTAAAATGCTCCATTTTTTATCTTTGGCTTTGGTACATAGTGCTTGGTTTTGCTTGATTTTATATTTATTTTTAATTAGTCTTTTGATGGATGTAAAAGGTAGGCTTGTATTTGTATTCTGAATTAAATTGGATCCTTTTTTGGCAAGAAAGTCAGCAGTTTCATTGTATTGTTATTTGCAATCAGAAATTTTAACAGTTTGTCTTCACACTTCTCGGGTAAATAACTTGCTATACATCGAACACCAGCAAAATCCATCTTACAGTTTAGAAGACGGATGGGCTGTAATACAAATAGCATGCCAAGAATGGCTCTTTTTCATTACCAAGATGCTGAAATCATATCTCAGGGTTCTCCACTTTTTATAGAATAATACTTTCACTATACATTATACAAAAAGTTATTATGCCAACAAATGGAAAATCTTACATGATACAATGAGAAAGTTAATGTAAAATAAATATCAGGAAATATAGATCATTACATTGGTAAATGGGGTGACAGTTTCTCTCACCATGTCCGGACTTCGTGCAAGCTGCTGATTTCGGTGCTCTGGAGTGTGGATCTCGTGGTCACTGCGATGACTAGAAAGCCGAGAGCGCCCTTCAGAGCCAGTAGCTGCACTTGTGGTCACTGTGGTAGTCGGCAATGTATGAACAGCACCTGGCATAATGCTCAGCTCACTTGAGAACTTCTTTCTGTATTGTAACAAGGCACCAGAGCCGTTTTATATATTACTTCCATTCTACAATCTCCTCCTGAAAATTGTACTATTAAATATATGTCATGAATTCTATTTCTCTCTGGCAGGTTTTAAAAGAAGAGATACAATTGAACCTTTCGATAGTGAGACGTAATACAATTCTATAAAATGCCATTTATAATAATAATAATAATAATAATAATAATAATAATAATAATAATAATAATAATAATAATAATAATAATATCCTACGGAAATAATCGCTGTTCTAATGTACTCTCGACATGATTAAACTCAACAACTAAATGTCAGCAACTGACCACTTATATGAGATTTTAATTAAATAGATAATTACAAACAAGGTTATGCCACAGGACCATTCAAGTACCTATACTAGATAATATACACGCTTATTACAGATTCATAAATATAGTCATTCGAGTTGTACTATATAAAATTGGGTTACCCAAGCATAACGAGCACAACAACATAAAAAACGCTAATCTTCAAGTCTTCGACAATAATACACTGATGATGGTACCTCTAAGAAGATCCGAAACACCAGCGATATTAAGTCTTAGCACATCTAAAATTCTTCTTCTAACTAATTTATCTTTCGTATTAGAGTGACGCAAAACACTACATATACCGTATACCGTAAGCTAGGGTAAACTTGATCACAAAAAGAAAGGAAGATTTAAATTATGATATTTGCCATAATTGTGACTTAGAATTACAAAAAGTTACTTAAGAAATGGAGAAAAAATAATTAACTTTAAAAATGTATTCAGTACATCTGATATCATGATTTGATTTTTTTTTTTTGAACAAGTTTACCCTAGTTTACGGTACGAACTTAAAGCACAAGTCATTTAACAATACATGGATTTTCTTCAGAAAAACTACAGACGTTTTATTAGCGAAATATAATGTGCTCCTCTTTTCGCAGGAGGAGCAATGGTTGCAGGTGGTGCTTGAAAACTGTAGTGTAGCCTAAAAGTAACAACATCCTTAAAATGACTTTGTAAATACGAGTAATATGATAAACTAATGAAAAATATGAATGTGGAAAGGTATAGCAGCTTTAGAAAGTTTACGATCACAATATAATTTTACGAAAATTTTACAACAAAAAATATTCGTTATGACGATTATAAATTTTGCTATACATTCAACACTAGAAATTGATGTCAGCTATTTTGCTGTATGTAAATGAACTTCTCAATCTATCGTGGTTCAATTGTATTCGGTTTTTTTTTTTTTTAATTTTAACATACTTCAATATAAATCTGCCATATAATTAGTCAATATCTACCATATTTCTGTATTTCATTTCAGTACAACATAGCACACCCCTACACAAAGATATAAGAACAATAATTAATATAGGTACAATAAAGATTACACAAAATAACACAATCAGAAGCAGCCCCTACTCTGTGAATAATTTACTTTACACTCCATTGTTGTAAGTATAGACCCTACATATTATATGACAATTGGTACATCCAACTAGTTCAAAAAGAATGTTTCAATTTTTTTATATCACCAAGATACAACAAAGAAAAATGAATGTCATAAATTTGGAAAAGTATGTTAACAATTTCCTATTACAGTGCAAAAGTTTCCCCAAGAAAGCTCCAGGCAAAATAGATGTCTCTGCTGGTCAGTATCTCAAATGAGTCGGCAAATGTCTGTAGGACGCCTCATGAGACCGCAGAGACCTCTGACAAAAAAAAAAGCAGAAAATAAATTATAAAATTTGAGAGCAGGCACAATAAGGCAATGACTGTTGTATATGTGGGGTGGATAACCAACAGCTCTCATAAGCAAATGAAAGAAAGGTGGTGTGCATCATTAGCCAACCAGCTAGACAGGAGACCTCAATTCAAATATTGGTGAGTTCAAATGAGATTTGTCGCATTGTATTCTTCACCTGACATAATTAGGAACATTAAATCCAGACGTTTGAGATGGGAGGGCATATAGCATGTATGGGAGGATCCAGAAATGCGTATAGAGTGTTAGTTGGAAGGCCAGAGGGAAAAAGACCTTTGGGGAGGCCGAGACGTAGACGAGAGGATAATATTAAAATGGATTTGAGGGAGGTGGGATATGATAGAGACTGGATTAATCTTGCACAGGATAGGGACCGATGGCGAGCTTATGTGAAAGTGCCAATGAACCTGCGAGTTCCTTAAAAAGCCATTTGTAAGTAAGTAAGTCAAGTGAGATTTGTACTGAACAAAGAAAATGCTAGAGCAGATTTTTCTAAGTGAACATACTCCAGTGGCAGTTTTAGGTAGGATAAATATTAATGATTTTGTTAAACTTGCTAAATTAACATTTTTATAACTTCACTGTATTAAATAATGAAACTACTATGGTTTCCACACGACTTTATGCCATTATCAAACGTCTAGTGGCATAAAGTCCCGCCAAAGCTAGTCACTAAGGTAAAGTATCATAATAGATTATTCGACATATTACAAGATAAAAGTCCACACCTGTGGAGTAACGGTCAGCGCGTCTGGCCATGAAACCAGGCGACCCAGGTTCGAATCCCGGTCAGGGCAAGTTACCTGGTTGAGGTTTTTTCCAGGGTTTTCCCTCAACCCAATACGAGCAAATGCTGGGTAACTTTCGGTGCTGGACCCCGGACTCATTTCACCGGCATTATCACCTTAATATCATTCAGACGCTAAATAACCTAGATGTTGATATAGCGTCGTAAAATAACCCAAGAAAATAAATACAAGATAAAAATATTCCAATGCTATTACAAAATAAATAGAAATCTACACAGACAGCAAAATAAGTGTCAAAATAAATAACTGTATATCCGAAAGAAAATTAGTTAATAATGGAGTTTGACAAGGTTGTCCACTATCACCAACTTTATTTAATATTTATATAAATGAAATTATTTTAAAATGGAACCAAATCTACACATCAGGAATCAAAATAACCAGTGCTCTAACATTAAATACCTCACTCTATGCCAATGATCAAGTCATAATTTCCAATTCAGAGGATAATTTACAAAGAGGATTATATACATTAAATCATCATCATCATCATCATCATCATCATCATCATCATCATCATCATCTTCCTAACAAGTATTAGGCCAAGTGGCCTGTTACGATCTCAAACTAGAATTTTCAGTCCAACTCTTCTTTGGACGGCCTAGAGATCTTTTGCCATATGGATAGTAATGAAACAGTGCTTTTGAAATTCTGCATCGATTCATTCGTTCGAGAAGACCCTTCCACTGAAGTTGATATTTGCTGATGAACTGTATAATGGGTTCTATTTGAAGTTCTTGCATTAAATAAAATATTAAAAGATTTTGGGATGGAAATTTCAGCATAAAAATCAAAAGTAATGGCATTTTTAGGACAAGACCCAGTCAGAAGTAAGATAATACACAATAACCAATGCCTCGAACAAGTACAAAATTTCAATTATCTGGGTTGTGAAATATCTTATCAAAATTAAAAAGATGTGAACAAGAAAATTACCAAATTTACACAAATTCTAGGAATAATAAACAATACATTAAAAGCTAAATTAGTACAAAATCTACAAGAATAAAAATATATAATACACTAGCATTACCCTCCCTTTTATACGGAAGCGAGATTTGGACATTAAAGAAAAAGACATGAACAGAATCAAGCAACGGAAATGAAATTTTTCAGGAGGGCAGCAGGATATACTCTTTAGACCGAAAAGGAATGAAGAAATTTTAGAACAATTAGAAGTAGAGTCAGTAGAAGAAAAAATCAGCAGATACAAATTCAATTGGCTAGATCATGTAAGAAGAATGGAAAATTCAAGAATCCCAAAAATTATGATGCAGTATAAACCTAGAGGACATTGTCGACCAGGAAGACCTTTTAGAAGACTGCTAAATGGGGCCGAAACAGGTCTACAGAGACCTAATTCGTGAAGGATGATGATGATGATGATGATGATTCATCATCATCATCATAATAGATTCATTATTTAACACAGTGAAGTTATAAAAGTTATTAATTTAACAAGTTTAATAACATCGTTAGTCATATAGGCACAAGTCTTAAAAGTGTGTAATCGAGAATTAACAGGAAAAATATTTTAGAGGATCCTGGCTTTAACATAAACTAGTACTGCACCTTGAAGTCTTTATTCTACAAAATTTAAAAGAGCATAATTTATGTTTCAAAATTATAAGTCCAGTTTTGACATTCAGCTGTAACAGCTGAGGGATCATTGTGCTAACCACATATTACAACTGGATAGATTATCGTTCACCTCTACTGAGTCATGATCGTAAGTCAACCATCGGCTGGTAGGTCTTAGCCCTCCATGGGCTATTGCGCAAGAATACTGATTTTAAAATAATAAGTATAATTTAAAATTAGAGGAAAATTTCTCCACTATATGGTAGAATTTAATTTATTTTCTTCTGTTTTTTTAGTTGGTTATTTAACGATGCTATATCAATTACGGTACTAGGTTATTTAGCGTCGATGGGATTGGTGATAGCGAGATGGTATTTGGCGAGATGAGGCCGAGGATTCGCCATAGATTACTTGAAATTCGTCTGGTAAAACTGGTAAAAAACCAACCAGGTAATCAGCCAAAGCGAGATTCGAACCTATGCTCAGGCACAGCTCCAAATTAGTAAGCAAAACACCTACTGCCTGAGCTACGCTGGTGGTTTATTAGTGTGATAACTCATTTTACATTTACTTAAAATGGATGCGAAACAAAAATAAATACTAATAAACTAAATTTAGATAATATTTCATACACTGAAACAATTGTCAATTTATGCACATTGATGAGACAAGTATCAAGTAACCGCAAAGGAAAGTTATGAGGCATTAGCAATAACTCAATTAATTTTCTCTTAATATGTTAAACTGTGATTACAAAATTGCTACTGGGTGCTTCTGTCTCCCCTATCATTTCTTTAGCATTATACATACAGTAGAACCTCGATTATCCGTCACCCTATTAACCGACTGTCGGATTATCCAACTTTTTTTCTAGCTCCTATTTTCTTCTTGCTGCAGAAAAAATATGAAGTACTGTAAGTTATGTTTCTACAGAAGATTATTACAAGCCTTTACTCTAATTACAAAGTATGCAGTAGAAATGCTTTGCTGTCGGCAACGAACATAATTACTTGTAAAATAATCACTACTTGCTTTCAAAGAAATTACCCCAAGAATTTCCACAAATCCGTGTACAATTTATTCAATCCTTATTCCTACTATTCCAGTGGACGTACTGTATAACTTCTATACAAATGTCTTTCACAGTTGTCAAAGAAAACGTATTGTGTTGATTATCAAAAAAATTACAAATAATTGAGAAGTTTGGGAAAGAAGAAATTGTGGTTAATGCTGCTTCAGAGTAGAAAATTGGCGTTACAACTGTAAGCGAATTAAAAAAAAAAAAAACAAGGATAAAAAGTTTAAAGTATGTAAATCTACAACACGAGACTTCCTATCTTTCCACAGACAATCATCAAACATCAATCCTTGGCCTTAAGCACCCGTCGTTGACAACTGAACTTTTAATGATCCACTATACAGCACGTTAATACAAGACCACAAAGGAAATTACGAAATTGTGTATTATGCACTTAATTTATAAACATTTTTTATAGTACGGATTATCCGATTTTTTTCGATTAACCGTTCAGTCCACCCCCCTTCATTACTACGGATAATAGAGGTTCTATTGTAATTCACTATCGTTTTCTCAAAAGTGCAATTACAACAGGAAACTATTGCACTGCACCTTCTTATCAAGAGACTGATTTCAGAGGATTCAACATGGTAAATATTCTATGGACAAAGGAACCATGAGAATCCCTGGAATTGGCGTTGATGCCTGGCATAAACTTCGGTAGGAGCCCAATCTCTCAGAGGGCCCACAAAATGGAGCCCCAATTTATTTTTGCAGTCAGGCCCATTTCTATCTTGTTATGCACCATTCAAGCAAACAAACAATAAAATACAACGTAACTCGTTTACATGTTTCGACCTATTTATGGGTCATCTTCAGAACTGGTCGTTGTTGATCTTGGAGCCACTTGTTCTGTTTCCTGTGAGGGTGTGTTCCTGTGGTATGGTGTAGAGTCAAAGAGTGTGTGTGTTTTGAAGTTGAGTTGTGTGTTGAGAATTTCGTTGGGGTGTGTTTTTGTGTGTCTGTATATTTCGTATTGTTCTAATGTGTTTAGTTTCTGGCTTTTGGTTGAATGTGTAGTATTTCTATGTCTGTGTTGATGTCTCTGTAGGTGTGGTTAGCATTTGTGATGTGTTCTGCATATGTGGAGTTGTTTTGTAATTTTGTTATGGCTGTGATGTGTTCTTTGTAACGTGTTTGAAACGATCTGCCTGTCTGTCCTATGTAAAAGTTGTTGCAGGTGTTACATTTGAGTTTGTATACGCCTGTGTGGTTGTATTTGTTTGTTTGTGTGTTGAGATGTTTTTGTAGAGTGTTATTTGTTCTGTATGCGATGTTGTAATTTAATTTCTTGAATGAGGTTGCAATTTTGTGTGTGTTTTTGTTTTCGTATGTTAGTGTGATGTATTTTTTTGTGTTCTGGCATTTGTGTTTATTCTTATGTTTTTGTGTTTTGTTTTGTCTTATGTATTATGTTGTCTATTATGTTGGGGTTGTATCCGTTTTCTTGTGCTATGTATCTGATTGTGTTTAGCTCTTCGTTGTAATCCTGTTGGTTCATTGGTATGTTGAGTAGTCTGTGTACCATTGTTCGGAATGCAGCTTGTTTGTGTTGTGTGGGGTGGTTGGATGTGTTGTGTATGTGTGTTGTTGTTGGTTTTCTATATACTTTGAATGTGTGTTTGTTGTCTACTTTTGTTATTGTGATGTCTAGAAAATTTATGGATTTGTTGTTTTCAATTTCTAATGTGTAGTGTAGCTTTGGGTGTATTTTGTTTACGTGTTGATGTAGGTTTTGGATCTGTCTTTTGTTTCCTTTGTAGGGCCTATAGTATTAGTATGTCATCTAAGTATCTGTGCCAATATATCGTCACCTGAATGCAAGAACTAGGTAACTTGATTTTTCATATTTTGTGACATTGCCTATTTACTTATTTATTGCACTAAGGAAAATGTCTCGTTTTCTTTTACCAATTTGTTATATTGGAAAACAGATGTCGCTGGTATCGTTCAATCAGTTACCTAGTTCTTGCATTACATTTTGTGCGATTTTTGCTATGCTATAAAAGTGGTAACTAAAAAACGCAAATTTCGAGTTACCTAGTTCTTGCATTCACGTGACGATATGATGTTGTCTGCGTGTTTGTTGTTGTCTTTGTTTAGTATGTATGTCTGTTCTATGTGGCGACCCATAAATAGGTCGAAACATGTAAACGAGGTACGTTGAAATTTAACACAGGAAAGTCTTACCATACATATTCCGAAGTGATACAGTGTTAAAAGTTGTGTAATCAAGATGTATAATAAAATACAGAGCCAATCTGTAAACTGAAGTACCATAATACTTAGTTATCTAATTTAGTATACCTGCACATCTATCCCATTTCACATTTATGACTCTTTAAACATACCGTGTACACCAAAACACACAAATGCAAGCATGCACAGACACAACATTGATCAGATTAGTGAAGAGGAAATAGTGTAAAGTTTTGTTATGAGGAACATCTCACCTAGTAGCTGGGTTTAAGATACATCCGTTCATATCCTCAACAACTAACCCATTGCAGTTGTTGAGTGAGGACGCACAACTGGCTGTTATGCTAAAGTGTGGGTCGCTATCTTCTCTGACGGAGTAGAAAATGTCACCAGCTGTGGTAGTGTAACGGCCGAGGTTAACCTGTCTATTTAACATAAGGGTGGCAGATCAAGGACATGCGTCATGCTAAGTAACATAATAAATGTAATGGCATGCTAGCAATCAACTGTACAAGTCCCAGTAATGTTTCATTAAATTTATATTAACAAGGAAATCATTTACAAGGTTTCCTTCATACGATTCCTCATTTTTATTTCCTACTGATAGTTTTCTTCATAGATGTGGGCCAGTCTTTAGAATTGGTCGGAACACCTTATGTTAGTTCTCCTACAAACTATCACAAACAGCATAAGCCAGTGTTTCTCAAACTTTTTTGAAGTGGGGACCACTTTTTTAAGTCACACAAGATCCGCGGACCACCTTACTCTTGTTCCCTTCGAAAGCAAATTTACCATTTTTGTAGCATATTTTAATATTAGTATACTTATATTTTAAAATATAATTAATTAAAAATCTATACTAATAATAAATCTGTAGCCGAAATTTTTCTCGTAATTTTCGATTTTCCAAAAATAATTGGTCCTAACCTATATAATTAACCACCCTGAAACCGAAAATCGCTTTTTTGAAATTTTTGTTTGTATGTCTGTCTGTCTGTCTGTATGTTTGTTACCTTTTCACGCGATAATGGCTGAACCGATTTCGATGAAAATTGGAATATAAATTAAGTTCGTTGTAACTTACATTATAGGCTATATGGCATTCAAAATACGTTATTTAAAAGGGGGGTTATAAGGGGGGCCTGAATTAAATAAATCGAAATATCTCCCTTATTATTGATTTTTATGAAAAAATGTTACATAACAAAAGTTTCTTTAAAAATGATTTCTGATAAGTTTTATTCTCTGAAAAATTTTGATACGACTGATATTTAATGAGATAAATGAGTTTTAAAATTAAAATAACTGTCATCTAAGGCGGTGTATTGAAATAAAAAACAAATGACTTCGTCTATAAGGGGCCTTGGACACAACAATCGAAAGCTATGAAACATAGCCTACAGACAATGTTTCTGTGTTTGTATGAAGCTAAATTAACCGATTTGTATAATTAATTATTATTTCATCATTGGAAAGTGTAGTTTCTCTGGATGGACATAATGCTATAATGTTATTACAGTAACTTGTGAGTGAACTGAGGACAGGTAAGATTAAAATAGCTTCTTATGCACAGAAAACTTGATAGGTTATTCTGTATATTCATTTCCTGTATTTCTTATAATAATGCTTATGAACATATTCATTTTTATCTCAGAGAATTAACGAACAACGAGAGTGTATAGATTTAGTATGCAGTAATAGTACATTAGCTTGGCAATCCATTATTTTATAACTCAAATTTTAACTATGCTCAATTGAATCGTGTTAAAATACATAAAATACATATGCAATAAATGCAATGCAAAAAAATTGGGTAATGAGCCAAGCAGATTATGTTGCGCTGTTGTAAAAGTTGTTCCTCCTGAGATTCAAGAGCTCCCACAACAAATTAAAAAGTTTCTAATTCGAGTACATCCGTTATCAACACACTTTTTCATAATATAATATAATATAAACATAATAATAAATCTGTAGCCAAAATGTTTCTGTTAATTTTCGCTTTTCCAAAAATAATTGGTAATAAGAATTAAGAAACATGTTAAAGGAATTGTCATTGCACCAAATGAGTGGTCTCTGGATCAAAATGATCGCATTTTAATATTTTAAATACAATTTAAATTAAGTAACATATTAAACGATTTATCCTTCTATCAAACACGAATGTTCCCTGGATCAAATGTCCTATTTTAATTATGTAATTACTTTATATTTATTTCTAACGGGTGCAGCGGAGCGCACGGGTACGGCTAGTAATTTAATATTAATTTAATTTATTTAATTTTATATTAGTACTAACTAATTAAGTTAATGTTAATAGAAAAAAAAAATCATTTTCGTTTTTTAATAAATCAAGGCTATTAGAGTTCGGATAATCTTTAATTTATTAACTACACAAAATAAATAAATGTTGGTACAGATGCCTCAAACTAGGAAGCTGGCTGGAGAGGGGAAGTAGTAGAGCTAACGGAGGGGGCCCACCTAGGCTCCGATACCCAGGTATAGCCATATTATCTGAAAAGTTGACCTCTTGACAATGTATTCAAGATGTACCCTGCCTATGCAGCCTTCTCAACTGTTATTAGAACTGAGCTGTACCGTTCTAGTCCACAGTGCACAGCAGTAGGCGGACAGTGGTAGGGGAGAAGTGCTCTATGAGCCTGCACGAACGAGACAGCTTGCTAGTTTGAGGCATCTGTACCCACATTAATGAGATGGATAAGTCTGCAGATTTTTGTACAGTTGTTCTATATCTCGATGTATGCTGGTAAGCTTAAGTCGGAGATTGTCACATACATCCAGTCGATTTCGTTACTTTGTTTCTATTAGAGTTAGTGATAAAAATCCTTTCTCACACAGACGTGAAAGCAAACTGAATTGTAATCTATAAATCACCATTGTACAGTTCAATGTATTCTCTTTTAACTTGTGATGAGGTCCAGAAATTAAAATAAGTCATTGCATAATTATTTTCCAATAACGAAGTCATTTTCAAACAAAAAGACTCTAAGGTTGGAAATACAGAAAAAAATCCTCTGTTTTACAGAACTGACCACAAACCAAGTTTCCTCTCGAACATCTTTATTTTCTCATGCGCATTGAGAACAGTTAAAGAATTACCTCGTAGAGAGAGATTTAGTTCGTTTAGTTTTGAGAATACATCTGGAAGATATGCCAACGTACTTAGCCACATATCATCAGCTGATGTGCAGGGAAAAGATGGCAAGAAGAAATACCACGTTCATAGTGCTTTAAATCTCTCTTTTGTTGCTGAGAGTAGAGTGGGAAGTCAGTAGACGGGTAGGGTAATAAATTTCATAAAATGTCATTACTGGGAGGAAAAGTGAAAGGCGATTGCCATGTGTCATTTCCAAACTCTGAGATTTTCAGCTATAGTGTGATACGCAATTCGTTTGAATTTCATTTTTTCTTCTGTCTTTTTGAAGGACCACAAGGGCAGATCTCGAGGACCACAGGTGGTCCACAGACCATAGTTTGAGAAACGCTGGCGTAAGCCATACACCGGGTGTAATTTTCCTTATTTTCTACAGAAATGTATCAGAAAACATACCTACTATCAATACTTTAAGAGTTCGTTAGTAAAATTATTAGCAATAATGTGCGACTCCAACTTAACCCAATATAACTTTTATCTTCAGAGGAATTTAAAATAAAGAATGAACAAATCACATCCTGTATGACTTGAGGCTTTCCCGGCGTTTGATGTAGAATAACTCTTCTCGGGTTCTCAGCCAGGTGAGTTGGAGATTTGCTTCCAAGCTTTCGACGGCTAGCTCTGCCATCTTGTTCAATCTTCTTCAGGGAATGAAGAAAATGGCAGAGCTAGCCGTCAAAAGCTTGGAAGCAAACCTCCAACTCACCTGGCTGAGAACCCAAGAATAGTTATTCTAAATCATATCCTCGTACTCAGGAACAAAGGAAAACAGTAGCATTGTAAAAAAAAAAAAAAAACGCCATTTCTTAAAGAGAGCTGCGTAAGTAATTTTTAAGAGGTGACAAAAAATGTACAAAAAATAAAGGCGAGAGAGGAGTTTCAGCATTTCTTTGTTTTTTTGATACCAGTAAATAAATAACTTTTTAAATGTTTGTCCTTAGCAAATTAACAGGAATGTTTGTTGTTTTTTTTTTATTAGAGACACTGAATGGTCCCTCTAATCAGTGAGTGGAAATGCACTTGCTGATGAAACGAAAGTCAACTGGCAGAAAACAACTTAAATGATCATAAAAACATTGTACCTTCATTTCAATGGAATCTTTGAAGGACTCACACTGAGCATAGCAATAATGTTGAACAGTTGCGAACAAGGAGGGCATAACGATATCCCGACAAATTCTAAAAACAATTTCGAAATTAATTTTGAAAACGTTTTCCTAAAATTTGTTGGCTAAGAAGATATTTCTGAAGCCCAATTTTCTTAAAATCTCATTCTTCCTTGGAACAAAGACATTCTTCCAATACTGTTGCAACTGATACTCATTCCTTTGAGATTTTATTACTAAATTTTGGTTTTCATGAGTTCATTAAAAAGCGAACCAAATATTTTTCTGTCAACCCTCTCTCCCTCAAAAAAGCCTACAAAGTTGAAAAAAATAATTTCAACTCGAGATGACAGATCACTAACAATCTGTAATTTAAAACGTAAGAAAAAATACATAGAAATGGTGATCTTACATCTTAAACAAAATGTAAAATTTCCTTTCGGAATTAATGTAATGCTACTGAAAAATTTTTCACATTTTCTCACGATAGATTTGGAGTTTAAATCAGAATTGGAAGTCTGAAATCATTAAATTTTTTACCGTCATGAAGAAAGCTTAGATTTTTTTTAAGAAAAATTAACATTGAAAAAATATTATTTTAGAAATATGATAATTAATGATAATTAATATACTGTCATTAGTAAAACTATATTTTAAAATATTTGGACATCATAAATTTCTTTTAGAAAGAAAGTTATAGGAAAAATATCTCGCAACAATTTAGAACATTCATCATCTAACGGTCGTCGAAAATAAATTTAATCTTCCTTATTTCTCAAAAAAGCTTGACTCAAATTCCAAACATCTCTTCAAAATTGTATTTAACTTTTCAAAATATTACTAACATAATTTTGCTCACAAGTCAGATTCCTCCGAAAGTTAGACCATATGTCATGATAACATAACATTAGGTAAAATCAAACATATTTTTATTACATCTAAAAAAATTAATTTCAGTAATCATGCATAAAAATTATGCAGTCAATTCTACAAACAGTGAAATGAGAATGTAATAAAAATATTACAATTTATCACACTGAAATCTAATTTACAACAAAAGTAAAAAAAAAAAGGAAAACAAGATGAAACATTTGTACAAATATACCAGTCATTACAAATTGTTGCTTCATGTCAATCAGCATTACAAGTTGGGAATCATTCGTATTAGAGACAGAAAAAAATTGTTTCTTAATAAAATCAAATTCTTAAGCAAAATAGGCTAGAAATAAAAAGAAATATATGAAGATATTCTACAGAAACTAAAAAGTCTACTTTTTTTTTTTGACCAGAACTGAATGTACAAATCATATTTTCCGACAAACGTTTTTAGAATTCCATACTGGACAGCCACTGGTGCTCTCAATGAGGCAGATGCCTGTGTTTCTTGAAAAACAATATCACAGAAATGCGTGAAGTGGCAGCCAATGATGACTGTGCCACAATTCAACATCAGTGAAATCTCTCTCATTTATTAATAAGATCGTTAAATCTTCAAAAAACATTCTGGCTTTTTGTCAGGAGACGTCCAAGAAACTATTGGCTTTGTCTGATATATTAATAAAAATTCCAGCTTGTCTGCGTAACTGGAGAGAATTTTTTTCTGACTGGCCTTTCGTCCACAATGTTCAAGAAATCGTCTTTCATTTGAAAAAAAAAATCAAAAATAAAAAAACTTGAGCATATTTACTACACACTTAAAATAAAAGACCAAATGTGTGATGATTGTGATGATTACTGAATACATTTTTCTAGTAAGGGCTGGATAGTAGAAGAAGAAATCTCCTGTCTAGCTGAAAATGGGTCAACGAGCCGAGTAGATATTTTAGACACTAAACAGGGCATCATTGTGGACCCCAGGATACGTTTTGAAGCAGAATGTCATCAGTCAGCCGAGGTCCACCTTGAGAAGAAGTCGATCTATGAGCTTACAGTCAACTATTTCAACCTGAAATATGCCTTAATTGACGTTGAGGCATTCGGCTTGCTCATAGGTACTCGAGGGACTATACCAGCTTTTTCGAAGAATTTCGACGGCAGTTTCCTCTGCCAACATCTCTGAGGGATGACATTGTGATAATTGTGTTAAAAAATCCTGCCAAATCCTAATTAATCACATGGTGCCATATTAATAGCAATTGTAATTTTTCACGCCCTTTTCTTTAAAATTTAATATCTATGTTTACATATGTATAATAATTTTTTTGAGGATGTACTGAGTCCGTAAGGGCTACCCTCAATGGGGGGCAGTTTAATATTATTATTATTATTATTATTATTATTATTATTAATTAAAATTGAAATGTACGCAAAATTAGAAAGTGCTTGAGTTTTGGTAATGAAAATGTTTTGAAATCAAGCAATGTTCAAATTTTTATATCTTAAGTTTACTGTACAAGTCCTGATTTTTGGAATTTCATTAGAAACTAATAAAAATCATAACAGTTATTATTTGTTGCAGAGAGTGTTAAAGCAAAAAAGTTGTTGCAGAAAATGTTACAGTAAAATGAGACTAAATGTTCTTCTTACACTCGTATTAGATTTTGGATAACGTCTTTAACAGTTCAACATAAATAAATATATTAATTATTCTTATGTAATAAGTGCAATTTAATCCTTAAAACATTAATTATAATTAATCAACATTAGAAGTGTCTTATGTGGGAAGTTGATGACTGGTAAAGAGTTGAACAATGAAGATAGTATACTGCGTTCAGTTACCACTGATTCTTTTTGTACTTAATTCACTATTAAGAGAAATGAAAATAAAACCAATTGATTTATTAAGGTTCAATTTGTCAGACTCAATTGAACGTTAGTTTCTTATGTCTTGTATAAAACTGATTTTTATGTTACATATTTTACATGTACATTACGTGGGTAACAACGTGTAATGGAATGGGTGATATTTTATGTATTGAAGAAGAAAAAGAAGACAGAAGGAAGAAGAGAAAAAGAAAGGTACTTTTTAATTTACAGAAGCATTATACAGGATACCAGTACCATGTTTATGAATTAATAATGTTAAGCCAAACATCAAATAACTGAAGTTCTGTTACCACTACATTTGTTACGTCAACATTTCACTGTATTGTAAAAATATAAATCCCATGCAAAAGCAAACAACTTTCAAGAAACAGAAGAAAAATGAACAAAAACAAAATACAATAAACTCGTGAACGAATAATTTCACATATTTCTTCCACATAACATCACATTTATATATACAATAAATAAAGCATATAAATAACGAAAGCAACTTCAGAACCATAAATGCCAATACACATCCAATTTCTGTGAATGAAGCCTTAAACAAGAAGCACCAGTACACCAGTAATGCCATAATGAATTACACATGCCTCAATGCAACGTGGATTCGATAAATTCTGATCACTTTGTATGACCACAAGAACTAAGACATATTTTAACACCAGATTAAACTGGACAACTAACTCATCTTTATTTCCTGTCTCAGAGCAATTTAAATGCAATTAGTCTTGTAAGTGGAAATAGCGATATTAATGGATAGAACAATAATTAATTATGCAGATAAAGAGTTAAATATATTTTATATTTCTGAAACATAGAGTATGTGTCAGATACAAGAATCTTTAAGCAAATTCTAAAATACGTATACACTTTGCATGGTAATAAAGAAATAATACTTGTCATCCACAACAAAGATGGAATGCAAAATTTGGAATAAAAAATAAATCTTAAACCGAAAAATAAAGCTAAGATATATATAAGAATAAGGTGGTGGTGGTGGTGGTGGTGGTGGTGGTGGTGGTGGTGGTGGTGGTGGTGATGATGATGATGAGGAGGAGGCGGAGGAGGAGGAGGAGGAAGTAAAGGAAGTAAAGGATGTAAAGGGAAGTGGAAGAATTCTGTGGTTCCAAGGCAAAAAGGTGATATGTCAATTTTTGTCGAAAATGAGATTTCGCGATATGATGGTATCTTTATTGTGGCAAAAGATGACATGCATATCTCTATTATTTTTCTCTCTAACCCGTTGCTATGAAACATGATTATTATAATTTTATATGCTTGTTCAAATTTTAAATGCTCACTTCCGAGAAATTTCAAGAAATGATATATCACATTTTGTCTCGGGGCCAGAGAATTAGTGGAAGAGGAGAAACGGAAGGGAGAAGGAACAGAAGAAACCAGAAACAGTGAAAGTAAAAAGATAAGGAGAAATGGGAGGAACTCGAAGAGAAACAAGGCAAAGAAAGAACAGTGAAAGGAAATGAAGAGAGAAAAGGAACAGAAAAACACAAAAAGAAACCACAGAAGAAGAAAACAGTAAGCGAATAAGAAGAGGTGAAGTGTATGACAAGGAAAATAAGATGAAGTAACAAGAAGAAGAAATAGGAGAGTCAAGAAAAGGAACAGGAGGCTGAGGATGAAGAGATAACAAAAGATGAGGAAGAGCAGCAGAAGCAACATAGAGGAAAAATTGAGAAGAAACTGGAGGACAAAAGGATAATTAAAAGAAAAAGCGTGAGTAGGATGAAGAAGAGACAATAGTGAAAGAACGAAAAGACAAAACGTAAGTAGGATACGAAGAGGAGAAGAAGACTAGTGAAACAATGAAAAGAAAAGTCAGAAGAGTGGACAGCAGTAGAAACCACAGAAGTGAAAAAAGAAGAGAAAAACGTGAGGAGATGAAGGAGAAAAACAAGTGTCAGAATGAAAAGAAAATGCAAGGGTATGAAAAGGCTGATGAAGAAAATCAATGAAAGAAACATGTGAAAGAGAAGTGGGAGGAAAGAAGAAATAGAAGGAAAAAAGAAACAGAAGGAAAATTAGGACAGCAGAAAAGGAATAGACGAAACAGAAGATGAAAGAAAGGGAGATAGAAAGAAAAAGATGGAAAAAGAACGGGAAAAGATAGAAAGAAAGGGTGAAAGAAAGAAAAGGAGAAAGAACGAAAGAAAGAAAAAAAGAATGAAAGGAAGAAAGAAAGAAAGAAAGAAGGAAAGGAAGGGAGAGAGAGAAAGAAAAAGATGGAAAAAGAAAGGGAAAAGATAGAAAGAAAAGGTGAAAAAAGAAAAGGAGAAAGAACGAAAGAAAGAATGAAAGGAAGGAAGAATGAAAGAAAGTAAGAAAGAAAGGGAGAGAGGAATAAAGAAAAAGATGGAAAAAGAAAGGGTGAAAGAAAGAAAAGGAGAAAGAACGAAAGAAAGAAAGAATGAAAGGAAGAAAGAAAGAAAGTAAGAAAGAAGGGGAGAGAGAAAGAAAGAAAAAGAAAGTGAAAAGATAGAATGAAAGGGTGAAAGAAAGAAAAGGAGAAAGAAAGAATGAAAGGAAGGAAGAAAGAATGAAAGAAAGTAAGAAAGAAAGGGAGAGAAAGAAAGAAAAAGATGGAAAAAGAAAAGGAAAAGATAGAATGAAAGGGTGAAAGAAAGAAAAGCAGAAAGAAAGAAAGAAAGAAAGAATGATAGGAAGAAAGAAAGGAAGAAAAAACGTAAGAAAGGGAGAGAGAAATGAAAGAAAAAGAAAGAAAAAGAAAGGGAAAAGATAGAAAGGGTGAAAGAAAGAAAAGAAGAACGAAAAAAAGAATAAAAGGGAAAAAGAAAGAATGGGAGAAGAAAAGGAAGAAAGAAAGAAAAAAGAAAGGAAAAGAAAGGAAGAAAGAAAGAAAAAGAGAAGAAGTAAGTAAAAAAGAAAAAAATTACAAAGGAGCTTCCAGTTTAAGACTTCACTTCACTTCAAACATTGGCAGAATGAAATATGCATGCAGGATCCAATTTAGAACAATGAATGCTTTAATGAAATCCACAGATTCAAAATTACCGTATCTGAAGAATGAACATAACACACAACAGCAACGCCTGCTTTCTATTCAGAAGACTGCTTACCTGTTGGCAGTGTTACTCCCACTACTATCCTGGCGTGTCAGGGTGATGGAATGACGCAGTGAGGAAGTGCGACTGGCGGACATCCCGACTTGCTGGCTGATATCCTCGTCGGCAGAATAGAATGCCTCCGAATGATTCTCACTGCTCATGGACACTGTCCGCTGCACTTCTTTGCGGAGATTTTCTTCTGCGTTATCCATAGATAAGGAATGGTGTGATTCCGACGGATTAACCTCCGAGGAAAGAGTAGGCTTAGTGACCTAATAAGCAAATTAAGTGCACGGTCAACCACAACCAGCAACACTCAAACTGGCACACATGTCTGGTTCCAAAGCATTCAGTAACTGCTGAGACAGCCATCTTTGCATACCTTATGTTAGATTCAATCACTGGATGACATTCAGGTTAGGAATTTCAAATAATAGGATCTATTGGAGGTGTGCTACATCTAACAAGTGCTGAGGTTCAAAAGCTTTCTAACTATCCAGTATAACACGAGTTCCCAAGATCAGCAAGATTGCTTTTCATTTCTTAAAGCACCATCCTGTTATAGTCAGTCACTTAAGAAACATTTTAACTTTAAATTGGAATTTATGATTTATAATTTAACTTACTTACAGAAGTTAGTAGCATAGTTTAAACCCAAAATAAATCAAGACACTTGTGTGTGGCCTTGCATTGTCATAATTATCTCTCCTTGTAGTTAAGTCCAAGCATTATATTTACGTGGGTGGTTCAATAAGTAATGCACATCATTTTTTTTTTCTCGGCTGCCTTTCATTGGAAAATAACGATTTTATAAATATCACCTTTAAAGCTCCCTGCATTTCGTCATATACTGTAGTTTTGCTATTTTCCGTTAGGCCCGTAACACACTTGAAGAGTTTTCGCTAGCAAGAAATGTGTTGCGAAAAAATTCAAAGATTGATAACATGGATTCAAATGGACGTCCACACACTGGAAGAGATTCTCGTTCGAGGCAAAAACCTCGCGCGAGTTTCTCGCTGGAATCGGTAGCTCAGCGAATTTTCTTGACACATTTATCAAAGATGTTTGATATTTATACTCTTTATGACGATTGAATGTAGAAAAAGATATCACAGGTGGCGATAAATTGTATTGTTTTTATTTGAAAATGAGGAAAGATGGTTCATAATTGCAGTCAGAAACTTATCGAACTTGTACGATGTCACCCGTAGGCCTATTTATATGATACACGGGATGAAAAACTATAAAAACATGAAACTTAAAGAAGAAATCTGGAGACAAATATCAGATTATCTGAAAATAAATAGGGCTATATTTTATTTTGAACTGTGCTTCATTGGCTGGTCATGATAATATCTTTGAAAAATATTGGAGTGCAAGAGGTCAAATGACTTTATTGTCAAACGCCTGGCATTAGAAAACAACAACAACATATTTTATTTTGATGAGATTTAATAGTATTAATTAAACATTTGAAATAATGTATCTATATGTCTTAACAGTTTACATAATTTTAATTAGAACATAGCAAATAATCCTTTATCATATCATGAATGGCAAAAAACTATGGTCCATTCAACCTGAAATAACGCCTAAACATATCATCATTCAAATCGAAACCAATGTCCAAAACTCGCCCTTATTTTCGTAAGATACAATGTGATTTTCAGATATTTCTGGCTTTAATTTTAGGCCTACTTTTTCTTTTCATTAACAAAATAATATGTTCACGTAACTCCATTTCCTCATCATCTGAAGACTCAGATTCAACATAGCATTCATACGTAATTTGTAAAGTACGACAATATACTTACAGGTTATATATTTAAGTACGACAATATACGTAAATACATAACCTATAATATTTCCCCCAACGAGTGATTACTATAATTAGAAAAATGGTCTCTGCATGAAGGCAGTGCATAGATGACCATAGCGAGGTGTGATCTGTGATAGCGAGAACTCGCCAAGTGTGTGGAGGAAGGCTCTTCGCCTCTTTCGCGCAACACATTTCTCGCTAACGAAAACTCTTCAAGTGTGTTACGGGCCTTAGATGGTTGTGATGTAGTTTAGTTTTAAAATGGCGACTGCACGTGAAACACGTACAAAGCAGAGAGCCTGTGATTGAATTTCTCTTTGCAGAGCAGGAAACCAAAGCAAGCATTCACAGGCACAGTGGATAGGAGTACTGTCAGTCATTGGGTTAGCAGTGTCAGTGACAGAACGAGGTAAAGCAAGGCTGTCAGATCTTCCACACTCAGGATGACCACTTGCTGCTGTAACACCACAGACAGTTGAAAGCGCCGATAGGTTTAATCAACACTCTGAAGAAGTTTAAGAGATGATTTAGGTGTGTTTGTCCCCATAAAGATGTCAACAAAATCCTACTTCTCCATGACAATGCAAGGCCACACACAAGCGTGCACACTCGTCAAGAAATCACAAAACTTGGGTAGACTGTTCTTCCTCATCCGCCTTACAGTCCAGATCTCGCACCATTTGACTTTCATTTGTTTAGTCCCCTGAAGGATGCGATCCTTGGGAAGCGATATGACGATGATGAGCAGGTCATAGAAGACGTCAGTACGTGGCTGAGAGGAAGACCAGCTGAATGGTACAGAGATCTAACATCTAGGTGGCGTAAAGCCATAGATTTGAATGGATTCTACTTGGAAAAAGGTAGCTAATTAATTGGGGAATAATGTGGTATATTTGGATTTGTAATAATACGAATTTGAATGAGAAAAAAAATGACGTGCATTACTTATTGAACCATCTAGTACTTATACAAATCCAGACTTTTGTTTCTTCTTTCATGTTTATATTTTGAATTCTAACTGCTTCTAAATTTAAAGATACTGATTAAGAAAACTTTTAATTTTTCAGAGATTTTGGAGATATTTCTGATAAATGTGTGTGTATGTGCGTGTGTGTGTGTACATATGAATTGCAAATTCATGTTATGTAACTGTAAATGTATGCACTGTCAGTGTATAAAAGTAAAGTTACTCCTGTTAGAAGAATCCTGGATTTAGTGATCTCAATGCAGCAACGAGTGTTTCACAGGGAAGTGTAACAAAATGGGAAAATGCGATTTTCTAATACAAACAGCTTCAAAATAAAATTAAAATATGCTCCCTTCCATGATACCAGTAGATATTAAGCATTCGTTTTCTGCCTACAAACTTGTGCTAACAGACAAAAAGTGTAAACTGTCTCTCAAAGATTAGGAAAAATTACTGGTTCTGTATTGAGTGCAATTATGGAAAGTATATGAGGTTAAAATGAATGAATCTTAAAGTAGACCTAAATTTGAGGAAAAAAAATAATGATTCACTTTTTCATCATCACTGCATATTTCCATTCCATTTTAGTATGCCACTTTCTATACAAGGTGAACCGTAATGTCTTTAATTTCAGGGGGTCATTTTTTGAGATATTTCAAAGGAAACAGTTTAATACAATTTTGCTAATTTCTGCTTCTTTTTCGAGATAAAAACTGTTTTATAGAAAATATTTCATAGCATGGTTTGGGAAAGTCATTGATTTAATTCACAATATGCTCAGTCGATTTAAGAGAGCAGTGTATTATGACAATAAATAACTGAAAGAATTATAATTTTGTCCTTTAAAAGTGCAGAAATTTGATTTGAACAAATGTAATATTTCATTCTGAAAAGGAATTTTACAATGTTACATTTGTTGAGATTAAATTTCTGCACATTTAAAGGACAAAAAATTCTTCCAAACATATATTATCTTAATACACTGTTCCCTTAAATTGACGGAGTATATTGGGAATTAAATTAATGGGTATCCCAAAACATGCTATGAAATGTTTTCATACTAAATGATTTTTATCTCGAAAAGGATGCAAAAACGAGCGAAATTGTATTAAACATTTTATTTGAAATATCTCAAAGAATATCCCCCTGAAATTAATTACATTACTTACAGTTTACCCTGATGTACAACTAGGGAAATACAGTGTTGTTTAAATAAATTTCTGAAGGACAAGATTTTTATAAAACAACACTCAACTAATAACAGTAGGTATTCAATTTAAGTAAGATGTGTTGAAATGTCATTTTACATATAATTTTTAAACCCTGTTTCTAATTTTTAAGAGTCTATTTTATAGTTTCACTGACAAGCAAACGTTCTCATGGGGGCAGATAAAACAATTATTTTTTTTTCTTCCACCATGTTAACAATGTCAAAATAAGTGCTTATACAAATTTTGGCCACTTGAACACAATTACGAGGGCTGTAAAAAATAAGTTTCTCTGGGGTCGTTTAGATAGAGAAAACAAAACTTCATAGAAAGATTTATTGGAACACATGAGACATTTGCCATACAGTCAGATCAATTTTGTATCCCTGTGTCGTAGAAATCTACCACCTGGGATCGGAAGCAGCGCATATCAGCCGTCTGCCCCTCTCTGTTGATCCCACAGTATGACAAATACCTCAATTTCAGTGGGGAATATGTTGAAAAATAGCTCACCAGCTGTTGTATCTGTTACAATAAATTTTTTCAATTAAATTGTGTTTTCTTTCTTTCAGAGAAACTTATTTTTTACGGTCCTTGTAATTGCTATTTTTACTTACTTACTTATGGCTTTCAAGGAACCTGGAGGTTCATTGCCACCCTCACATAAGCCCGCCATCGGTCCCTATCCTGAGCAAGATTAATCCAGTCTCTATCATCATATCCCATCTCCCTCAAATCCATTCCGAGGTTTAGTGTTTGGTTTCGTAACAAGCTGTTTTTTACGATGATGGGTTGTTAGCCCTTCGCCCAACCCCCAAGCTGGAGGACCACCCCTTATCAGCTGTCCACGACTGCTTATTCAATATATTCGCAGCTACCCTCCACATCTGGAGGCCGTCTCCTCTATCCGCAACCTGAGGATGCGCCATGCCGTTGTAATTTCATTCAAGTGGCCAAAATTTGTATAAGTACTTGTTTTGACATTATTAACATGGTGGAAGAAAAAAATAGTACATTATGCAACGAGCCTATAATGGTAGTAATTAAGACGCGAGTATGTTTGTTTATGGAACTCGCTTGCGCTCGTTTCATAATTTTCATACGAGCATCTTAATTACTATTATAGGCAAGTTTCATATAACTTTTTATGCTCGACCATGTTTCTAACTTGAAATTATTCATAAGTATTCATGTTATTCTTATCTGACTGAGGAGCGGAACTGACCTTGTGCAATATCTCGTAAATTGTGAGATGTGCGCAGACGTGAAAGTATTTATTTTTTCCGAGGAACAAATGTCATTGACCTTGATATAATCTAGAGAGTAAAATGAACATTAATCTTGATATAACCTTGAAATTGATTTAGACATTGAAAAACGAGATGACAAATTGAATTTATTTGAATATTATTTACAATTAACGCTAATTATTATAGTAACAAAACATAACCTTCTGCGACAGTATCGGATTTCCAGACTCCGTGACGTTTCGCTAGTTGTCTTTCGATTGCATATCCGAGAATAATTGATACTTGCGCTTTCATATTGCTACAATGGTGTTTTCTGATTGGTGGAACACCTGAACTTTAATGAGTAGGTGTACTTTAATGACATGCATTAAAGGACTGCTACCAGGTGTATAATTACTACATTTCGGCATGGTCGAGCATAAAAACTTTTTTATCTGTCCCCATCATAATGTCTGCTTGTGAGCCTATTTCAGGCACCTAAAGTTAATTTCAGAGCGTAAAAATCCAAAGTCTGATGACAGTGAGATGGTATTTTACAAAGATGCATCCAGAATTCGGCATCGGATAACCTCATATTTGCCTTACAATTGGAAAAAACTCAAGAGAGGAGAGAAGGAAACCCAAACAAGTAATCAGTCCAAGCAAAAACTGAAGCCACGACTAAGAGCATAAGATAGAAAAGGTGAGAGGGGAATGGGAGGGAGAGGGGGAGCAATGGAGAGGGAGGAGAGGAAGAAAGAGGGAGGAAAAGAGAGGGAGGAAGAGGGACGAAGGAAGAGAGAGAGAGGGAAGAGAGAGAGAGAGACAGTGAGTGAATATGTGTATGCGTGAACGCACTGGAAGTTTCTGGAATTCTGAACTACATAATTTCAAACAGCATTTTCATAAAATTAACGTTAGCTCTGATAAAGATATGATCAGATGTAATTTGAATGACCTCTTTCCTTCCCTTTAAGGCTCGCTGTCTGTTGCAAACACTAGAAATATCTCCTATCAATGTAAGCATAACAATGGCAGGCAGACAGGCACACACCAGTACAACATTGGAGGTTCCTTGCTGGTAGCTCTCTTTGGTGGGGGCTGTGTTGAAGTAGTCAACAGCCAGCTTAGAGTCTGAGATGCTACTCTTGGGTGCGCCCTCTGTCTCGGGAACACTCAGTATGGACTTGCTGCGTTCTGCATTCAGCATGGAATCGCTATCAAGTTTTGGAGGCAAAAGGTTGGTTGGGCTATTGTCCACTAGGCGAGCATATGGGACATCCCGTGTCGTGGCGTTGTTCCCACTTCTGTTGGAATGCATGCAAACCTCTATTATTCAATGTAATCATACAAACTTAAACCAAAGTTCTAACTGCTTTCAAGAGCATGGGAACTTTCAAAGTACTTGTGCAGTTTAAGGTATCAACAAATGGACTTCTGTGAAAGATATAAGAAATATGTATAAAATATTTCAGAAAAGATTGACGAACTGATCATGTCATTGACTTGTTTATCAATTTATTTTTACTTATTTATTCATTTACAGTAATTCTTTCCACATAACTATTATGGATACTGAAATGTTAAGTAATTCAATTAAACCCATTTTATAAAGACAATTAATTTACTTACTTACAAATGGCTTTTAAGGAACCCGAAGGTTCATTGCCACCCTCACATAAGCCCACCATCGGTCCCTATCCTGTGCAAGATTAATTCAGTCTCTACCATCATATCCCACCTCCCTCAAATCCATTTTAATATTATCTTTCCATCTACGTCTCGGCCTCCCCAAAGGTCTTTTTCCCTCCGGTCTCCCAACTAACACTCTATATGTATTTCTGGATTCGCCCATACGTGCTACATGCCCTGCCCATCTCAAACGTCTGGATTTAATGTTCCTAATTATGTCAGGTGAAGAATACAATGCGTGCAGTTCTGCGTTGTGTAACTTTCTCTATTCTCCTGTAACTTCATCCTGCTTAGCCCCAAATATTTTCCTAAGCACCTTATTCTCGAACACCCTTAACCTATGTTCCTCTCTCAGAGTGATAGTCCAAGTTTCACAACCATACAGAACAACCGGTAATATAACTGTTTTATAAATTCTAACTTTCAGATTTTTTGACAGCAGACTAGATGATAAAAGCTTCTCAAACGAATAATAACACGCATTTCCCATATTTATTCTGTGTTTAATTTCCTCCCGAGTGTCATTTATATTTGTTACTGTTGCTCCAAGATATTTGAATTTTTCCACCCCTTCGAAGGATAAATCTCCAATTTTTATATTTCCATTTCGTACAATATTCTGGTCACGAGACATAATCATATACTTTGTCTTTTCGGGATTTACTCCCAAACCAATCGCTTTACTTGCTTCCAGTAAAATTCCCGTGTTTTCCCTAATCGTTTGTGGATTTTCTCCTAACATATTCACGTCATCCGCATAGACAAGACAATTAATTATGCAAATAAAAACTAGCCATATAAAAATATCTTCTCTCATGTCATAACTTTGGACAAAATTATATACAAGAAATATCAACACTTCACACCATTTATTTAATTTTCAAAAATAATTAAATTAATTACGTTTCTTACAGGACTTCAACAATAAAGCTGTGAAATTCAATAAACACAGAATTTTCATTCTTGTGTACTCTCTTGTAGAGGTGACGCAAGAAGAGCTTGCCACGGAAAGCTGCGCGAACTTTCGGAAACATTTGGGTGCACTCGACCTCGCTTCGATTTGATTGGCAGTTCTCAGTCGTCTGCTGACTTGATGTTTCAAGTGAGATTTACCACAGCACGTGTAACGTAATGTAAACCTTAACATTGTTGAAAATACAGAAGTACGAATTTTTTTACACAAAAATCACTGAATGAAATGACAAAGATGTTACAAGAAATATGTAATCGTGTAACAATTGATATTTGACGTTGTAATAAAACTATATGATTTTATTAAAATGTTTCGATAACTAGGGTACTATGGTCGGTTTATTTTAATCTGTATATACTCCTTATGTTACGAGCAGACCCTGTTTCATTTTTCATAAATTTATAAACGTTATAAATAATTCCCTAGTTTGACTGTGTAACGTTTCATTAGCACTTCCTAATTCAGAGCGAAACAGGGGCATTGTTAGGTACATAGAATGTTATACAGAACTCGGTTATTTAACAAACACACTTTGAACTACATAAAACTCCTGATATCAGGGATAAAACGCAGAATATGTAACGCACATGCTGGCTTCTACCCGCTCTGCACAGCAACACTCCACGATACGAACAGCTCAAGACCGCGCTTTCGAATGCGCCCTGTAATCAGCATTAGGTGATTCATAGCAGCCCTGTAACGAGCATGGCGGCACGAGGACCGAATATCGTTCTCTGCGCATCAGTCATATGGGCAAGCTTTCTTTGTGCTTCCTCTAACACATATAATCACTGATTAACTATTAAATTATTTAAATTAATAAATAACGACTTCACTGTGCTAACATTTTAAATAGTGATGTTATTGTACCTGATTGACTAGTTTGTTACTTTCATCATCATCAACATACCCCACCATAACAGCAAACCAGAAGACAGCAATGGAACTCACTAGGATTCAGGAATGATGTTATAAATACAAGGGCATTTTATTAGACATTTTTCAGATATTTTTAGCCCATCAACATCCGCCCCTAATTACGTATTTTATCGAATACTCCACACTCTCAAATAAGCCATGCACCCCACTTCTGAAAGGTTAAAAAAAAAAAACACACAAATTATAACATTAATAATCTTTCCGTCTTTTTCCACGAGTTTCTGATGCAACTTTCCTTACATCAAATTTACGGGCTGTAGCACGATTTCCATGTTCCTTCCCATATTTGATAATTTTAAGTTTTTTGCTGCAAATAAAGGATCACAATCTCATACCTTTAGTGGTACTCATTTTCAGAACTGAAAATATAAGACGCACAAACTATACACTAATCACATTTGAACGTGATTCTGACACATGTACTGCTAAACCAAACGCCATTTAACAATGTTGACAATTGAAATAACTGTGTGGGAAGATATGATAATAATCCTGCCCAAATTCAACTTCGCAAATTTCAAGCGCAATAATTAACAATAACAATAGAGGCCTAATAGAAACAATAACAACCAAATTTCTTGGCTTATAAATCGGTGTGTGTGTATCCAATGCCCACCCACTTCACTTGCGTGATTGGGGTTCCGCATGCTGCAGATAGATGGCAGAACTGTGACCCATTTTCTAGTTGTACACCACTTCGGCAGGTCACACTGTACATGATGTGTATCTGTGAAGAGTTATGTCGTGTACTAGGGTGAGTGTATGTGTGTAAGTGTTCGTGTAAGTGTAGTGTCGGGAATGAGTGATGATGATGAAGATGAGGAAGGGAGAAGGGGAAACCCAGTGCTGGCCCGTAGCCTACTCCTGACGAATAGCACCAAGGGGGCCGCCAGGCTTAACATCCCCATCCGACAGACGAATCCCTATCAACAGTGACATATGCCTTCTCTTCATATGCACTGCGGAGAGATTTGGGATTTAACCCAGGCATAATGGTGCACAATTTAGTGATTATAAGTTGTGCACCACCATCTCTCCTAGTCTCCGAGGTAGAAATTTTATATTAAAATTTCTGACCCCGCCGGGAATCAAACCCAGGCTGGCTAGTCTGGAGGCAGACACGCTACCACAGAGCTAATTCGGCGGACTGCTTATAAATCGGTAATGTGTTAAATTTGAAAAATCATATTAAAGAAATTACCCCCAAACTAAATTCAGGATGTTTTGCTATTAGATCTATGCAAAAGATAGTAAATATCAATACCTTAAAAACAATATACTTTGCATACTTCCACTCGGTAATGAGTTTTGGAATAATATTCTGGGGAAATTCCACAGATAGTAACAGTATATTTCTATTACAAAAAAGAGTAATTAGAATAATAGTAGGTGCCAAATCTAGGGAATCGCGTAGGACTATTTTAAAAAAACTACAAATAATGCCCATGGCCATGCCCACGCACCGACGCCATTAAAATGAGCACCAATGTTATCGCAGTTAGATCTCTCCCCGGTAGAAGCCTTAGCAATACCCATTGCAGGAGATGCAATGAGCATGAAACGTTACCCCACATGCTAGATTTCTGCCCTCAGGGTGAATTACTGCGAATTGACAGACATAACACAGTCCGCTCAATAATTGCTAACAGATTAAGGGAACATGGTGAATACGAAGTATATGAGGAAGTTCAATGTCTTTCTATGGAAGGATCTACACGTGTGCTGACATCATAATAAATGACCGAGATAAAAAAACTGGTCTCATTCTTGACCCCACTGTAAGATTCGAAATTAATGAAGATCAACCAAAGCAGGTACATGAAGACAAACACACTATTTACCTTCCATGCTGTGATAAATATAATATTCAAGATTGGAATGTCATTGGACTTAAGTTTGGTGCGCAAGGAACAATTTCCAACAAATTTACATTGGAGATCCTCAGAAAATTAAAGGTTCCTGATAAGACTCTTCAGACAATTGCATCAACCATTTTAAAATCTTCATTGAACATCATCAATCACCATCTCTATTCATGTTTATAATATTCAATGTATATTATTTATTTTCAATAAATTTTTATCGTTTTGATAGCTACCAAATCTTGTCGCAGAATATTCTCTTTTAAAATTTCATTATGTATTTTTTTAACATTAATTTACATTTTCTTTTTTGTTCATTTGAATTGATTAGGATGGCGACATTTTAAATCCAAGATTTGGACAGCTATCATTTCGATGATATTCTCTCAGACATTTCTTTTAGATTTCTTCCTCCTCCTCCATACTCTAAACATGATGCAATTTCTCATCGCCCCAAATACAACATTAATATTTTTTTTGATAATTGTAACCAAAATAATGGTTAACATGTTAAAGTTTTAAAGAATTCTAACATTAAATGCAAAAAACACTTGAATAAATTATCTTCTTGCAGCTTCTGCACATATTTCTTTATCTTCAAAATATTTTAAATTGTTAATATTCAAACTGCACAAGAACTTTAGGAAGTCCCATATACCTAATCTAAAAGCTGCAACACAAAGTGTTAAAATTATTTGAGATTTTAAAACTTGGAATGTAAAACTAATTCACTATGTACTAATTGTGCTTCAAAAATATTAAGAAAAACTGCAGGGAAAATCTATAAAAATTTTCAGCAATTAAACTAGTACATGCACTAAAATAACAATTCCCCTAAAACAAATCACTTAATCCTCATAATAAAGTTCAAATGCAAAACTATTTCATGCTGTTATTAAAATAAATATTTTAGAAGTTCTATCTTTATGCATTAGCTTGCATCACAGTGGTGAGTGCTCCAGAACACAGAAACCGTGAAAGAAAGTGTCATTTCGATATACCTCATTGGTCAACAATTTTAAATGTTGTAGCAGGATTATTAAAATGTCGTTACCTCAGAAGAAGAATATTATCAAGGTCCTAAGTGGACAGTTATTCCTGACAGCATCACAGAGTGACAGTTGAAGTCTTGGTATGAGACAGATTATAGAAAACAATATTTAATGCCCAGTATCAAAGAAATATGCAGTCATGGATAATTGCTTTTAATAATTTTAAAAAGAAAGACAGCGAACACGTTATTGGAGGAGAATAACAGAACAGAATTTATGGAAGTGATTTCTTTTATATGATCATCTGCAAAGCAATTATCCAGTGTATTAATTCAAATTTTTGTGCTTATTATTATGAAAGCAGTAGAGTTAATTTTATGAGATTATAAGGCATTCAAGATAACTGGCATGTGGTGTACCTTTCAGATGCGTCAACAGTGTTTTATTTTATTTCCAAGGTTTCACAACTACTTTCTGTCTACATCTTCAGCAACATATCAGTAAAGATGTAACCAGTAAGTAGCAAGAAAAAACCACTTTTGAAAAACTCAAAAAACGAATCTAGGAATTCTCGTCACTGGAGATGTCGTCATTATACCTTCTTGTCACTGATCACATTTTAGTCACCGGCATTCTGGCCACTGATTACACTTTAGTCACTGGCATTCTTGTCACCAATCACATTTAATAATTTATTAATGTTTTATTGGACAAATTTAGGATTTAGATAGAAGGATTAGTAGGATCACAGAACAATACCCTGATTATAAAAAAGATGGTGATGTTCTTATGTGCCTCAGAGCCATCAGACACAATTTGGGTGGCAATTTTGAAACATAAAATCATGTAACATTTTATGCAATGTGGCAATTTTGAAACATTAATAACATAACATTTTATACAAATACAAAAACTTCTAGCACTGGAAACGATCAATACTAGATACCCTACAGAAGAATGGCTACACATATATACTGATGGATCCACCACAGAAAACCTTACTGGAGCTAATTACATTACACATTTTTCCTTTTATCATTCTGTTGGCAGAGACACAACAAATTATGATGGTGAAATAGAGGCTATACACATTGCTCTCCAACGATTATTAAATCTTCCCTTAAATAAATATAACAAGACAGTAATTCTTTCAGATTCTAAAGCTGCAATTCAGGGAATATGTTCCAATGCTACAAAGAAGTCAACAAAAATAAGAGAATGCTACAAAATGTTAACACAACTCCAAAAAGTTAATAAGATTGTCCGTCTCCAATGGATTCCAGCACACTGTGGAGTCATGGGTAATGAAACCAGACACACTTGCAAAGAAAGGCACAACAATAAAACAAAAATCTAAATTTAATTTCTCATATTCCTCAATAAAACGCTTCATCACTACAAAATTTTCTCATTCATAACCTACAGAAATAGAATCAAATGCTAAAGACAAAAAATGGATTACACTACTTTCCAACCCAGATATAATCCCCCAGAGACCAAGGAAAACAGCAGTTGCAGCCTTCAGACTATTGACAAATCATGACTGTCTAGCAAGTCATCTCTACAGAATAGGTATCTCAGCTTCACCCATATGTGTCCTTGTAATAGACCTACGATCCAGCAGAAATGAATGAAGACCTGTGAAGCATTAAGATCAGAAGAAACTACAGTTCAAAAGTATTGGAAAGCACGACTGCTAATGGCTTCATTGCCAGATGCAAGGCACTAGACAACAACAACAACAACAACATTTTATACAGTGTACTTATGAATATTTTATTTGTCAAAATAAATTATTATTTTTAAGAAAATGTATACTGATGATCAAAATATCGAGTGAAAGCCTCATCCATCATTATACCATTTCCTAGGATTATTACGAAGTGAAGCTGGAAGGATTCACGAACATATCGAGCGGGTAGAAGAAAGTACTTCCCACCCCGTAAAAAGAAGAAAGTGGAGATTTAGACAGAAGAATTAGTAGAATCGGAGAATGATACGCTGATTATAAAGAAGATGTACCTCAGAGCCATAGGACACAATTTAGGTGGCAATTTTGAAATATTGTGACAGCCGTGTCGAGAATCGAAAGCACGTCCTGCAGAAGAGAGAGCGCTGCGTGATACTGGCAGCTGTGCGCGGAGAGAGAAAGGCCAACACTACGGCGCGAGGCAAAAGGGGACGCAAAGCTGTCGGTGCTTCGCTGTGCGAGGTGAACGAAACCTCCCGAACAGACATGCAGAAACAGAAGCCGCGAGTAACAGGTGGAAGACACTGGAAACAGTACTTTCTGGAAACTATGGTTTAGTGATAAATAGGAGACGCGAAGGAGCCAGCCAGTTGTTAGTATTGGACAGCGAGCTCAACTTGTGAGTCAGCAGCACCCAGGAGTCTAGGGTTCGACATGCGAGTGAACTTGAGCAGCGTCCAGGCGGAAGCAACGCAGTTGGGAGACTTGAGTTCGAGTGCAGTGGACTGTCCCTGGAAGTCTTGAGTTCGAGTGCAGGGGACTGTCTCTAGAAGTCTTGGGTTCGATATACTGTGAACTTGAGTGAATGAGCTAGAAGAACTAGCCAAGGCAAAAGAACTGTGAACTAAGAACTGACAGTTTTGTGTTGTAAATAGTGCTTTGTGAACATTAGTTGAGATTAGCAGTATATTGTTGTTCTCAAAAATCCAAGTGAATTGTCATTGTCGTCTGTGGAATATGTGTTGATGAGTGGAGTGAAATACCCATTGTTGACGGGAGTGTATAAATGCAGTTGTAGGAAGTCATTATTGTTGTTAATAAAAGCAACATTGTTGTGTGAATTACGTCACAATATAAAACATGTAACATTTTATGCAGTATGGCAATTTTGAAACATTAATCACGTAACATTTCTCACGGTGTACCTATGGATATTTTACTTGTCAAAATAAATTATTATTTTTAACAAAATGTGTACTGGTGACCAAAATATCGGGTAACCAAAAAGTCGAAGTGACCAAAAAACCAGGTGACAAAATTGCAGTGTGACTAGATGGTACAAGGACAGGAGTTCTGGTGACGAGAATTCCTCTTCAGTTTTTACATAAGATGTTATAGAATGTGCAGCTGGTGAGTTTCATGCCCTCAGGATGCAGTAAGTAGGAGGTAGTCAGGACTGTGGAGGAAGTGCACTACAGGACTTGCCTATTGCTAGCCGAAGTATAGGAGAACCTGCGTCCCAGAGCTCGTTTGTCACCGTAACAGCTCACAGGGCTGGGTGACGCGGTGCTGAGTCTCGAACTACTGTCCTTGTTTGTCTCCGCTACTGAACGTGATCGTTCACCAGCAAGTGTGCCAGGGCTCTCACCTGAGTTCCGTTCGTTTGTTGTAGTCACCTGCCACAGCAACATTCTCATAAATACAATTAAATAACACAGACAAGCATAGGAGGAGATAGTACGATTTCGTTGAGAGGGGCACAATAGGATGACAAGCTAATTCACAATATGTACTGTTATCATGAACATACGCAGCCCCATATTTAAGTATTCATGCTCATGGGTCCGAAAAAAATTTGCACCCCTTCACCAACTAACTTATGCAAATCTTAGACATTTAGCAGTCAAACTGTACACAAAAAGTAACATGTAACAATAAATTAGTATAGGGTTTCTCATGTACGACGCAATCACCTGCCCACATCTCTCATGGCATGTCTATCGCATAGGTCTAGCACAGTTGCCATGTTACAGCCTGGCTTGTTTCCCCTGAGTTGTGCGTAAACTAAAGGTACGGTCACACGTCACTACTTTTGCAGCGCTGCAGTACAAAAAACTGCGCAACTCTTGTACTGCGACGTGTGAACAATGGTGCAACCCGAAAAGTAGCGGCTGCCGAACCTGCTGCTCGCTACTTTTCCATGCTGCGCGCAGCTTAAAAGTAGCGACGTGTGAACAGGGTTCTCAGGGTTGCAGCCGCAGCATTTTTGATATCAGTTTTGTTGAAACTTTTGCTGTGGCTGCGACCAGTGTTGCCACCCATATGTGCCAATGATACTTGTATTGTTTGGATATATTTTAATGTTAGATGTGATGAAAATAAATTATTTGTAACAGTTATTAAATGCACAACACAGTGTGAGCATAACTGCTGACGATATAATTCATTTTTTTTAATTTTCCATAGCGTAGTTCCAAACAGGAGGGTTGCCAACATTGATTACGTGAATATGCTGTTGGTTATCATTTAAGTATATAGGCGTTTTTAAAAGCTCTGTAGTAAAAATAATGCCAATTTCTGAATACTAGATACGACAGAAAAGCAAATAATAGATAAGTAAGCTTTCGCATGAATTTCTTAATAATGCGAACATAACCACAAAATGTATATTGAGAAGTCAACACGGAGATGGAAACCTGCAGCATGACTGCGGCTGCAAAAGTAGCGCCTTGTGTGTGAACAAACTCGCAACCTCCAGTTGCAACTTTTGCTGCACTCGGGTTGCGCAGAAAAAGTAGCGTGCAGCGCGCTACTTTTAAAAGTGAACACGACATGCAACTTTGCAGCTGCAGTACAAAAGTTGCGCAGCAAAAGTAGTGACGTGTGACCGTACCTTAAGAAGTAATGTGGCTAGATTAAGTTTACCTTTATTTACAGAAGGTGTTCAAAATGACGTCCCTCTGCTGCTAGAAAAGCCTGGCACCTTTTGAATACATTAAACACTTGACGAATTTTGGCTGCCGAAATTGTTGAAATCACAATCACCGAAATGCTAAACAAAGCAACAATTTTCTCGGATCTTTCTAAAGGTAGGGTCACACATCGCTACTTTTGCAGCACTACTTTTATACTGCAGCTGCAAAAGTTGCGTATCGTGTTCACACGTAAGCCAAAAGTAGCACGCTGCACGCTACTTTTTGTGCTGCGCAACCCGAGTGCTGCAAAAGTTGCAACTGGAGGTTGCGAGTCTGTTCACATGCAAGGCGCTACTTTTGCAGCCGCAGTCATGCTGCAGGTTCCCATCTCCGTGTTGACTTCTCAATATAGGTACATTTTGTGGTTATGTTCGCATTATTAATAAACTCATACGAAAGCTTACTTATCTATTATTTGCTTTTCTGTCGTATCTAGTATTCAGAAATTGACATTATATTTACTATAAAGCTTTTAAAAACGCCTATATACTTAAATGATAACCAACAGTATATTCACGTAATCAATGTTGGCAACCCTCCTGTTTGGAACTACGCTACGGAAAATTTAAAAAATGAATTATATCGTCACCAATTATGCTCAAACTGTGTTGTGTATTTAATAACTGTTACAAATAATTTATTTTCATCACATTTAACATTAAAATATATCCAAGCAATAAAAGTATCATTGGCACATTTGGGTGGTAACAATGGTTGCAACCGCAGCAAAAGTTTCAACAAAACCGATATCAAAAATGCTGCGGCTGCAACCCTGAGAACCCTGTTCACACGTCGCTACTTTTAAGTTGCGCGCAGCATGGAAAAGTAGCGAGCAGCAGGTTCGGCAGCCGCTACTTTTCGGGTTGCACCGTTGTTCACACGTCGCAGTACAAGAGTTGCGCAGTTTTTCGTACTGCAGCGCTGCAAAAGTAGCGACGTGTGATCGTACCTTAAGGTCGCTCCTATCTCGTCTAATTTTTCTTCGGTTAGAATGCTTGGTTTTCTAGTTTTCTTTATGTTTAACACGGATCCAGTCTCTCTAAATTTTTCTAGTATTCTGCATATCATCGATTTATTTGGAACATGTATGCCGGGAAATTTCTGTATAAAAGCAGACTGACATTCCACATACGAATCTGTTCTTGCACAGTTTAACACAATAAACACTCATTGCTCTCTAGTGTATAACATAGTAAAACTAAACTACACACAATAAGAATGAACAAACATGTACTCAGTCACACAGCAAACGAAACTAAACAAGGCTGAGTAACACGCACTGTTTACAGCTAAGGAGCCTGCAAGATTAATCTTGTTACGAGAAACAGGGGGAGGTTGCCAGCTGTGCAATCGGTGAGTGCTGCCTTCCTGCCAAGCTAATTCTTTCTGAGCAATGCCGAAGATCTCGAGTTGCATTGTACGTGAGAAACCCGTTATATGCTACTTTCTAAAGTAGGCACCTGTGACGTAGGAAAATATCGAAAATTTATTTCCAGATCGATCTTTTTTCATTTCTCAAAGTTTTGTCCCTCCTAAGAATTTGCCTCCCTAGGCCTGGGCTCAGTTGGCCCATCCTTAAATATGGGACTGAGCATACGAATGCGGCCACATGAACAAAAAGGAGAAATACAAACACAATGAAAAAATAAACATCCATTATGCCCTCTGAAACCTGTACCTTGCTTAGCTAGGTACAGCAAAATTACATTAATATCAAATAAGTATTGTCGACTTCCGTTAACAAGATCCTAATATTTTTGTGTAAACTACAGAACTGTACCATCAATGATTCTGTAGGATGCTTCATGTTTGTTATCACTTGTATGGTCACTAGTTGTAGGTTGAATATCACCTTCTGCAGTATTAGCAGATGCACCAACACTTACACTATCATCCGTAGTATTAGCAGGTTCTTCACTATTACTAATATGTTTACTTCCGCTTTGTTCTATACTTTTAAAAATTAACGAATATCTCGCAAACTCATTGTCACCTGAAGTGAACTGAATGGACTCTCTCCAGAAAATGTTTCAGGCTTGTTCCAGTTCTTTCTTATCCGTACTATAAAAATATAAATCGCATAATAAATGTCTATATTTAGAAACATAACTTTTACGTAAATGTTGATTTGTATATTAATTTGGAAATAAACCTATTATAATCCTCAGAATTATGCTTTTTTCATACCTAATGCTAAAGAGCGACAGTAACTTAGCCAATATAACTTAAACCTGGGGGGGGGGGACAGTTACATCCCTCCCCCCCAAATCTTCACCTATGTAGACAAGTAAGACATGAAGTAGGATTCACTCTGTTAGTAACAGTACCGACTCATTCGCATGTCATGACAGCTCTATCCAGTCTATAGCATACACTATTTTTTGTTTACATCTTTCCCTCCTCTAAAGCTATCACAATCAAAAAAATCAGAAAGAAAGATTCTTAAGAATCTCGCAAGTCACCTGCCATTTAGGGCACCGTTTATAAAATAAGGTCCAATAACAGTATTGCAGTGATACAAAGTGACATTTCACTTCGAACTTGCAGTAAGTGCATAAACTATTAGTTACATATTCTTTTGTGCACCTCAATGTTTCGTTTATTAGAACGATACATTGTAATACATTTTCGAACAGGTCTTCAAGAGGTTAAATGATCCATTAAATAACAAGTACCTAATGCCATTTAAAGAGACAAAGTCATTATTCGTATATTTAATGAACAAGATTAAAAGAAAGATATACCCATAGTAAGCTTATTAATTCTCCATTTACCTAAACAAATTTACTATTGGTTATTTTTTTTTTATGTTTTATTTAACGACGCTCGCAACTGCAGAGGTTATATCAGCGTCGCCGGATGTGCCGGAATTTTGTCCTGCAGGAGTTCTTTTACATGCCAGTAAATCTACTGACATGAGCCTGTCGCATTTAAGGACACTTAAATGCCATCGACCTGGCCCGGGATCGAACCCGCAACCTTGGGCATAGAAGGCCAGCGCTATACCAACTCGCCAACCAGGTCGACTACTATTGGTTATTAATGGAGAAAGATTCGACCCGGCACTGTGGACTAAGCTTCAGCATAGCTCAATGGTTAGAGCATCCACGGTAATTTAGGAACATTTTTCTCAGAAACTACTGAGGCTAGAAGGCTGAAATTTTGCATACTCCTATTTCACATTGTAGTGGAGAAGGATGGCCGCTTTCACATACTGTAGTTATCAAAATTATTATGGATTTTACAGCCAGAAAAGTAAATAATTTTTTTCAGGATGGAAATTTTTTTTCTATTCACTGAATATTCATAATGTGATAAAAATGGCGAAAAATATAGTCAACTGCATTGGAAATATGCAAATGGTTTCAGAGAAAAATGTTCCTAAAATACATTATTTTTAAACTTGAAATTAATTATTATCTTTCAAGTTTAAACATTTTTATAAAGTCAAATATATGAGGTAGAGAGATAATCTAAAAAGAAAATATACCTGCAAATATTGTGTGTATGCTGTAAAAATTGGAAATTGGTAGATTCGAAAGTTCAAGAGTAATAGCAAAACTTTTTCACTCACACACAACAAGACTACCCAGTTCCCTTCAATCATTTTACAAGAACAGAGGCTCCCCAGAACTGGTGAAACGATGATGTAGAATGAGAAGTCTTGCTGACTAACCTTGAGGCCTGTGGTGCCAGTACCCCTGGGATTCCCCACCACAGTGTCCCACCCATTGACCGGCTCCTGCAGAGACACATCTTGGGATCCGTACGGAGGTGTGTGGAACACCAGCTGGCCTTCGTGCAGAATGCTCTGGCCAAACCCTGGATCCCGTCCAGGCTCGTGAATCCTGCAAGACAAACCTCAGTGAGAAATCAAACCTATTCAAACTACAATTCTTAAAATGAACACCTACATATCGAGAATGCTACAAACATATTCATCTACACTCAACATCGTATTTTGCCTTTATCATTAAGGCCCAGAAGTTCAAGCTTTTGCATACTTTTTTCTGGAGAATATAACTAGTATACAGAGTGATTCACGAGGAAAGATAACAAATTTTGGATATGAATTCTGAAGTCATTCTGAGTCAAAAAGTTCATATTAACATAGGTCCGTTTTCGAACAATGGAGGAGCTAGATGCATTTTTTTGGTAAAACGTCTCGTCCCAATGTGAATCAGACGTTACTATATGGTGCTGATGTGAGATATGAGACAAGGTCAAGGGTGGCAATGAATGACGTAACATTGGAATCTGCATTGTGAGCAACGTGGATAAGTTCATTCACCTGACAAACCGGATGATGGGGCATTACAAATGTCCAATCGCCTGCCCTTATCTGATGTAATGACACAGAACCCGCAGATAACACAAATAGGCTACACTATCGCTTACCAGTTCACAGCAGGTCAGTCAGCTACCTACAGTACAGTAGTTATACAGGTACAGTTATTGGAAGTGTTAAGTTGTGTTTTTCAAGATGCCTTATAAGTTTTCGACTGCAGAATACGCCGATATTGTGTATGTTTATGGTTTGTGCGATGGAAGTTCCTTGAGTGCCGTTGCTGAATATGAATGACGCTTTCCAAACAAAAGAGTATCATATCGAAGAGTATTTACTATCTATGGGGTTGGATGTAAGACTTGGTATACCAAAAGAAGGTGAAAACGAGAGAGGCGCTAATCGACCATATTTTGGATGCTGCACGCCGCATAAAGAACAGCCACGTGCAACTCTCCAGAGCGATGAGCGCAATTCACGCCCGAGCACAATAGTGCATTGAAGCAGAACAAGGTACATTTGAAAATGTGCGGAAACATCGACCCCGACATCTAGAATATTAGGTATGTATGCATATGTGAATATAAACTTTAAATTTGTCTGTTATCTGTCTCTAAATGCGAGTTAGTACAATGGAATCCCACAAGTTTTTGTGAAATCAAAGAGCCATATCTCCATAACCGTTCGAAAACTCAGAATGACTTCAGAATTCACATCACAAATTTTTTACCTTTCCTCGTGAATCACCCTGTATGCTTAAACATTATCTACACGAATCATCTGTTTTTGATTTTATGTTGCATATAAGTGCACATTTTCGTCATTTTTAAATATATAATATTTTCAGTACTTTACGACCTAATTGCCACATTAATAAGATTCACAAGATTTTTTCCTCGTGAGCGCAAAAAGCAGAGAGCATTTCTTTTGCTAATAATTTTTAAACACCCTTTAGTTTAAAGTCCATGCTTTAGGCCTTTATAAAGGAGTACAGTCACAGCTATTGCTTTATAAAATTTAATTTCCAAAACAATTTTCAAACTGGTTGTTACTTTTTCTGCAACACAATACTCAAAATTCTTTTAATAACAGAGTAAAATGTAATCTGAATCTCACCTGAATGCTGCCATATTAACACCTTCTTGAAAATCCTGTCGACTAGGTTTGAAAAACTTGGCCCCATTTCGATTGCCACCAAAGAATGCACAGCCGCCTATACAGCCACAGCGCCCCACCGTTTTGGTGCTGCTGCCTTCACCAGACCACAAGAACCAAAGCCGCTTGTGTGCTTCGTCGTGTGTACGTAGGTATCTGCAGCAGAACCAATCAACAACTATAAAGGGAAAAATCGACGTCATGAAGGCAATACATACTTTCTTATTATACATTTTACTCATTTTTGCAAAAACCGCTTTAAGGTGTCCCTACTGATAACACACTGTAAGATGACTGAAATGTGACGTTTTTTCATCTTTCTTATGAGTAAGTTAATTATTAAGTTGTGGTAATGAAAGGTAACTCATTTTTGTTTCATATTTTCGGTGATACTCTGAGCATGCATGATATTGGAAAGCACAGTTTTGCGCATGCTAGCTACTCGTCTATTTGTTTACAATAATTGGGTTTTGTTCATATTTAGTGTACAGATACTGTACGAGTTAATTCAACCAGGAATGAAGCTTATGAAGTACAGGAACCAACTTAAATAATTACTAACTATTCTGCATATGTAGACGCGAACTTAGGTTTATGTAGGAAAATCCATGACATGCAAAAAAAAAATTACAGAATCCTGCAGGATGAGGTGAAAATGCAGAATAGTGCAGCTTGCGAGAAAATGAGCGGAACTGTGGTATGGAGAAACTCGAATTAGCTTTCACCACCACCACTGCTGCCACCGCCGCCATCACTGCCACCACCGTCATCATCGTCGTCATCATCATCCCTGTTGTCATCATCATAATTTCATTACCCACGATCATTCAAGTCTTTTCAAGAAGTTACTTTCGTTACCAACTGCTTAAATTTGTTACATTTGGTTACTTTCATTACCAGTAGACACCCTAATCCTGAGAAGGTATATTTCCGCAGTTATCTGGAAATTCATTTTTTGCAGCATCATAATAGTTTTTCCTTACACTTTATGATATGAGTGTAAAAAATAATCTTGTTATTCCTGAAACATGCTTCCAAAAATATTGTGACTCTAGCTCCATAATTATGAAACGATAAGGGACTGCCTGGATTTTCCCAGTAAATATATAAATACATTAAGTGTTCACGTAGGCTTCCACGGCTGGTGTACATGGTGTGTGGATAAGCTTCAGGGCTTCAGGAACGAGAAACCAGGTCTCCACATGTACGCGGCGCCCCCTTCATCCGGACATCGGGCATGGTATCAAGGTCACTCTTTCGGACCTTATGAGGGCCAGTATTTAATATGAATACTCCCCTTCATACAGACCTCAACCGGATTGGACAACTTAGGACCAATCAGATGCCAGAACGAGAACCTACGACCTATCACAGCAAGTACTCCCCCATCGAGACTACTATATATATATATATATATACGAGCTGGCAGACTATTTCCTTATCCAACAACGGCTCTGAAGATGACCACAACACAGCCGTCAAACGTCAGCCAATAACACCAAGACAACGCGGTAGAAGCCCTGAAGCTTATCCACACACCATATAAATACATTACCTATGCTGTACTAAATGTAGGTTATGTTCAGGAGTCGGAAGGGACATTGCAGCCTCCACCACCAGAGGGCCAAGAGAGACAGAGCCTACCTCCAACCAGAGCTCTCCCATAAGTGAGCCTTCCATCCTGTTGAAAGAAACACGTATTCTAGCAAAGTGTAATAACAACAACCAACTGCAATTCAAAGTACTTCGAATAGATGTTTTTCACTAATACTTTCACTTACAAATAAGTAGATACTTCACAACAGATAAATTCTTACCTGCTTGCGTTATGTTGAGATCGTCCACTGCCCGTTGTGTTGGTATTACTGTGGTTAGCATTGCCACCACTGAAATTGCTGCCGGTAGCCACGAACTGCCTGACCTGCACAGCTGGAAGGACGCCAGTCACGCCAGACTTGACGAGATGTCCGTGAAGATTGCATGTGGCAATGCGGATTGGAGATGCCTATGAACAAAAAACCTCCAGCTTCCATTCGCAGCAATTTGGTTACAAAGAAAAATGACTCCACACAATTAAAAATTAAAAATAATGGCTTCTCTCCACCCAATAGATGGAGAACTTGGTGTACAACTATTAATTTAGATTGATATACTTCAAATGTAACCATTTTTTGACGAGACAATAAAACCTAACCTAAGAATGAAGAGTCAACTGTAGCATCAAACTGCTCCAGACTTACGACTCACCCAAATTTGAAATGCTGTCCCATTCTCCAGAAGATACAAGTCCACAGCATCTACTGCCACTCGAGTCATCCTGTACTTGATATCATCACCAGAAGGACAGCGATACCGGGTGTCAGGATCTGACTCACTGCACTGCAGAGGAGGCAAGCCATGGTGACATGCCTTGGGCAGACGAGGGGGCCTCAGGTTGTTCTCTGCGTCCTTCGCAAGCAACACGAATGTTTCCAGACTCGTAACAAGATGATGAAGCTGCAAACAAACCAACATGCCACCTGAATGCCATGCTTTCACTTTGCTTCAGATGTTGGAGCCAACTGCAGACACCAATGGTTACTTGCTCTAAAGAACATTCACCTTATTGAACTCATGGGGGAACAAAGTACAGGGCAGTAGTTCCTTGTTATACTGAACTGGTTAAAAGAATGATTGTGAATTAAAGTGAATAGTGAAGATACAAAGGACTAAGTAGATGAGGGCAGAAATGTATGAAATCTCGAAGAAGTATACTAAAATATAATAGACTAAAGCAGGCATTTCCAACTGGCTCTGTGACGTCACATATCTCTGCTCTCGTGTTCTTTGAGAGGGGAAGCATAGGTGAAAGAGCAAAGTAAGGGGAGTGGCAGTAGAAGGGATGGAGATGTTTAAATAGCGGAGACACAACATTACCCTTCCTCACGTGCTCTACTAGCTCTCCTCCAAGGGGAGAAACGAGCTCCGTTGTCACAAGTTGGCCAGTTAGAAATGACTGGACTAACGTGGAAGTGAACTTATGACGATAAGAAAGAAAGAAAGAAAGAACAATTAAAGTAATCTGAAGAGAGAGAGAGAGAGGGGGGGAAGGGGGAGGGAGAGGGAGAAGGAGAGGGAGAGGAAGGTAGAGAGAGAGAGAGTGCGTGTACGTGCGTGCGTGCGTGCATCTAATGCCTACCCACTTCACTTTGCGTGATTTGCGTTACGCATAATGCGGATAGATGGCAGGACTGTGACCCATTTTCAAGTACCACACCATTTCGGTGGGCCATGTAATGCATGATGTGTATATGTGAAGAGTTATGTCGTGTACTAGGGTGAGTGTATGTTAAGTGTTCGAGTATGTGTAGCGTAGGGAATAGGTGAGGGTGATACGAATGTGAGGAAGGGAGAAGGGGAAACCCGATGCTGGCATGTAGCCTACTTGTCGCATAGACCAAGAGGGCCGCCAAACTTAACGTCCCTGTCCGACAGACGAATCACTATCAACAGTGACATATGCCTTCTCTTCATATGCACTGCGAAGAAATTTGGGATTTAACCCAGGCATATTGGTGCACAATTTAGTGATTAGAAGTTGTGCACCACCATCTCGCCTAGTCCCGAGGTACATGAAAATTTCTGACTCCGCCAGGAATCGAACCCAGGCAGGCTAGTCTGAAGGCAGACAAGCTACCACAGAGCAAACTCAGCGGACATAATCTGTAATTACTGTAACTGCAGCATTCTATAAATAAAGAAAATTACATGATATATCAAATATGAGTTGCTGTACACTTACTTGTGGTGCGGTCAGCTTGCCACTCAATTTCCCAAGTTGTATTTCCACCAGCCAAGCATACTCCAGAGTTTCCTCATCCAAGGTCCTGCCTTCATCACTAAACATTGCATGGCCTCGAACCTGAATGATGACAAATGTCATATGTAAAAATTGTATGCAATATCAGATGTCAATAACTTAGAACAAAAATTGTACGAAATTAAGAAAAGAGTAACATATATACAATTTAAGAACAGAGCCATACCAGTTTAAAAAAATTAATAAAACATGTACAAAGGATGGGACAGAACTGATAATAAAATGCAGGCTCTCCAGAAAGATGAATGGATGGATGGGAGATGGAATACAAGTCACAAACCATGCATATATACACCACTCATCCAGGACTTGTTCTACCTTCAGAACTGAATTTTATACAGGAGGGAAATGACTGATCAATTAGGCTTCGATTTCTCTTATTCAGGGACAGGATTTTACCACAGACTTCCAGCTTTACTTTCATTCCAACGTAAGCATGCTATGCTCTGTTCAGCGAAAGAATATTTAGTAATGTACAGCCTTAGACATAAAAAGGCCACTCTCCTATAGCGTGAATTTGTAAAAGCCCACCTCTGGACAGCACCTGCTTCACATGATTAGAGAAAGAATGTTTATTTTGCACCTAATTTACCCCTTGAATATATCTTTGTTATAGATTAGTTACAACACAAAATCTACAAATGGACAAACAGAGAGGAGTCTTGCAAAAAAATTCATTCACGTGTAAACCTAAGCTATCATGAAATCAACCTAAGTCTTCTGTCTTCTGATGGGGACTTAGTGTATGACAGCCAGTCATTTTTTTATCTAAGATGGTAAACCATAGAACACTAATATCAATAGAACTGTTCACATGATAACAAACAAGAGAGTCACTGTCAATTCAGGGATTTAAGACCTCATGTACGTGTTTACATCATTTTATTCTTTTATTGGGCAGACTTTAAGAATTTTCATTGTCCTTAAAGATACATCGTCCTTAGCTAGGTTTGAACCCGATAATCAGCATGGTACCCTTTGGACTACTTAGATGAGGAGCTCGCAGGGAAAAGAAGAGTAGAATGTCCATTAGTCTTTGGTTAGAATATTTTAAAAGAATGTGACCTAACAATTTTCTTACATTTTCAAAATAGTATGTTTAAATTATTTCAGAATGGACTTAAAACAATTCCAAAAATTGTATGTTTATTCTAAATTCCCGTTCAAACAACTTTATGTGGACCTAAATTTTTTACAGAGAAAAGAAAATGTATAAGACACATTGATATGCATTCAGCACGCAAAGCTGTGAGGTCCTGGGTTCGATTTCCGGTGCCGGATCGAATTTTTCTCCAATAATACATATCTACATGTATGACTACTTATAATCACTGATTATTCAATGAAGATGGCGAGGTCCTCACATATGATACCAAGTTAATTGTATTACTTGAAACCAACTTCAGATATGATTAAAAAAGCTTATAAATTATTAAAATTACCCAACACAGAAAAATGTGTACTAATATTTCACAAAGGGCTTATTTTAAAGACATACTTCTGAAAATTGCCTCAAGAAAAAAGAAATAAAAATAAAAATAGGAAGAAAAATATGTCTCTTCTATCGAACATAATACATTACATAAAACATCAAATTTGTTTTGCATTTAATTTATGTTAATATTTTCTTCTTACTTGGTTACTAATGGGTTATTTAGCATCGATGGAATTGGTGATAGCGAGATGGTATTTGGTGAGATGAGGCGGAGGATTCGACACAGATTACCTGACATTCGCCTTATGACTCGTCGCCACTAATAAACACTTAACAACAACATGTTAAATGTTAAACTGTTTACTGTTAACATCCCAACATGTTGATTAAACATGTTAATGCTAATTTCATTTAACACTTTGTCCACACTGTTAAACATGTTAAACTTTACTTTCCTTGCGTAGTCCACCATAAACAGTCTATGAGATTTTAATGTAGGTAGTATCTTGTTTTCCAACCTTGGATAATGGACTCATGAAGATTGTTTGGCTTTTGTAATTGCCTCTATTGCTTGTTACAACGCCTTGGAAAGGAAGAAATGAGAATGTGGGTGCGGCAATATCTTAGTAAAAGACACAATGCAGAAAACATTCCAAACGAGCTTAAAGCTGAAGATCGATTTGGATTCAAAAACTATCTGAGAATGTCAGAACACGATTTTAATAATGTAGTGCTGCAAAAAATATTTTTTGTCATATCAAAGGAAAACACACAATTAAGAGCAGCCATTTCACCTCATTTTAAAAAATTACAGCGCGATTGTCATAGGAGCTACGACATGATAAATGTTAAAGGAGCGGCTAATATCATGTTATTCTTTCCGAAGTTTTAAGAATGTTAATGTTAACATACGTCACCAAATACGACCATTACTGACGTCAACATAGTATTAACGTTTAGCGTACTACAAGGATGCGAAAACTCTCTATTGTATTCTCGAGAATAGTTAAATAATAATTTCAGTTCTCTAAAACAGTTGGCCTTCTTTAGTTTGTGTCTGTATTATTTTGCAGCCATATCCCACTAATCAATTTTATTTTAACGGTATTTTCTTTTGTCCACTCCAGTACTTCGAACAACTTACAGCCAACACCAAGGATCGTATAAAAAAAAATCAAGAGGTGCTCCTAGTTACGCGCCACAAAATCGAAAGTTTGTTGCTATGGAAACTGTACGAACTTTGCCAAATTGTACTGACATTGCACGATCAAGTGAATTGACTTGACATGTTTTCCATTGCTGCTGGAAAACACGCCAACATGTTAAAAGTGTTAACTTCAACATACTCAGTTAACATGTTAAGTCAATTGAGACTTGAAATGTCCATACACATGTTAAATTCAACATGTTATATTTAACATGTTGTTGTTAAATGTTTAATAGTGGAGACGAGGCTTTATAGTTAAGGATAATTTCAGGAAAAAACCCAACCAGGTAATCAGCCGAAGCAGGAATCGAACCCACACCCAAATGCAACTCTGTATCTGCAGGAAAATGCACTACTGCCTGAGTTACGCTGGTGGCTACGTTATTGGCTGGAGATTTTTTTACTTAATTGACAGTATATGTAAAAACAATTTCTGAAATAAATATTCTACCACAGGAGTACGTTACATGTACAACTCAACAAATAATCACCTGGAAGCCCGACAGCATGAGGTGTCCCTGCGTGAGGTGGCTCTCCTTGGTGGGGCGAGGCACCTTATCACTTGTCAACAATATTGCTGGAGACAGCAACAGCTGGAGCTGAGTCTCCTTGTAGCCCTTCTTCATCTCGAAGCCAAACCTCTCCAACAGAATGACTGGACAAGGAGGATCCCCTTCATTGCAGTTCTGTCGAGTAACAAACATGATCAGTTTCAATTTGAACACAGTCCTTAAAGTTAATTTCAACCTAAATTAGGGATCATGCCGCCACCATCACAGTTTGTCAGTTCTGACGTATTCTAAACATAAATAAAGCTAGACCTGAGAGGATAAAAAGAAAGGAGGGAGTACTTCAAGCCAAATATGCTTGAAATCGGTGCGACGGATATGACGTCAAAGCTATACCTTTTACGCCCCATAATCCACCGCGAAATATCGCCAATTGCCAAATATTAAATTGCTACTATCGGTTTTGGTCATATGTAAACGAATTAGAATGGATCTGGAGGTAACAGGACTACTAGCAGATTATTATATCAATGTATATTTCACTATATATTTATTAAAAGTGTTATATATTATTTCAATGTACCGAAGTACATATGATATTTCCATGCAGATATTCTGCGTCATCATACGATGAAAGAGTAATGGAACGGAGAAAAATTCTCTCCGGCGCCGGGATTTGAACCTGGGTTTTCAGTTCTATGTGCTGATGCTTTATCCACTAAGCCACACTGGATACAACCCCGGCGTCGGAAAGAATTGTCTCTGATTGAGTTCCAACTCTTGGGTTCCCTCTAGTGGCCGCCCTCTGCACTACGTCATAGATGTCTATGAACATAGGACCGAAGTCCACACAGAATATCTGCATGGAAATATCATATGTACTTTGGTACATTGAAATAATATATGATATGCGTAAATCACTTCGTGATTTAAGACAGCGCTTATTCCGTCGGATCCCGGGCCAACTACTCACTCATAACGAGTGCACCTCAGCACATGTGTGGACTTCGGTCCTATGTTCATAGACATCTATGACGTAGTGCGAGGCGGCCACTAGAGGGAACCCAAGAGTTGGAATTCAATCAGAGATAATTCTGTCCGACGCGGGTTATATCCGGTGTGGCTTAGTTGATAAAGCATCAGCACGTAGAGCTGAAAACCCGGGTCCAAATCCCGGCGCCGGAGAGAATTTTCTCCGTTCCATTACTCTTTCATCGTAAAAGTGTTATGGTTGTGACATGGACTGAACACTTCATTTCCACATTCTTTCTCTTATCAAGAAGCATGTTGGCATTCCTTCATATGTTAAAGCATAGGGGGACATATCAACGGACATATTCTACAGTTGAGCCGAACAGAATATTAGCTTATTTATAAAAAAATAACTCCTGCTGAACTTGACTACACTTTTGAAATATTCACAACACGAAACAATTTGTAATCGTAATACTATGAACAAAACAGCTGATAAACACACCAGAAAAAGAGATGAACTATGGGTAATTTGACAGCCATACTAGTACACCTTTTTGGTTCCACCGTTTCAAGCTTATCGCCCGGGGTTGAGCTATACATAAAAACCAAGTTACAAACAAGCATGTCAATAATGGATCTATCTTGTGAAGGGTCGTTTCCAAGGAGTTGGAATTGGGAATATCTTCCTCAATTCATTATAGTCCCGTCGCTCTAATTTCCGGCAGCCAACCGCGTTGCAGGTTGGCTACATTTAAACATGTGCGTCTTGTGATTCGCTGGGGAAGAAGTTATTCATTTCTTAAGGCTCGATAAATATTTAATATAATCTCCCGCCATTTTGACTCTTTCAATGGCGTTCGTAGAAAGCACACAAAGACGTTATTTGCTGCTCAATTATTTGCTGAATTACAGTGCGTTTCATTTATTATCATAGGAGCTACGACATGATAATGTTTAATAGTGTGGCAAATAGATTCCTCGTATGGTAGCTCGGCAACGAAAGAACAAAAATGGCGAACGATACTACCTACCTAGACTTTATAGAGCTTTTATTTCCTAAGAAGTAAGCAAAGAGGAGGAGTCACACCGGGAATAACAGTATCGCAACTATAGATGGCAGCATATTCTCAATTTTTGTCATTATTCAACCCCATATCACATTTCACCCACTCTACTTTACATACTACATACTTTTTGCTTCCTTTAAATTTTCTTATAAATTTCCACAATCATTTTATCTTATCTGTAGAGATTAGAGACCCACGAATTTCACACAACACAATGGTGTAATTTGTTTTCATTTTGTCAATTCTTGCATTATTTCTTTAAGCTTCTTCCTACAAGCCCCATCACCCACCCTACCAAAAAAAAAAAAAAACGCAGTGCAATTGCTTAGACGTGACAGTTGGCAACTGTTTCTCAGAAATGCCTATCTGTGGACCAGTGGAACTACAGTCTGCTCTCTCACCACAAGCGATAAGAACTGTCACCACTAAAAAACGGTACTGTAACTACCACACATAAGCAATGATGTGTCATTTAGGAGTGCCTTGTAAGTTATTATAACGCTGATTCAGGAAGAAATTATAATTTCATAAACATCAGCTGCCTCTGTTTTCGTTTCCAATCATAAACATGTCTCTAGGGAGTGCATGTTGTTTTTCAATGGCCAGGACTCCTTATCAATCTTACTATAAATATTTCAGAAGTAGTCTGTTCTTTCAAAACAGGAGGGATCCTTTTGTCAGAAACAGTTCAGCTTGTTCGTGATGTCTTAGTGGATTTACAGCACATGTGTTACAAGAAAAATACAGAAATGTGTTTAAAAAATAGTGGGTTTTCCACTATATGTAAGATCTCGTGTGTGTTGGACGGCCAGCAAGAAAAGGATATTGAGGTGAGTGTGAGTGACATGCCCTATTATAAATCTGCCAGGCTGATTTCTTGTGACATAGAGTGCTCTTTTTTCCCAGTACAAGGCAGTGTTCAGCGATAATCGTCAGTCATTTGTGATGGACAACTTGAGAATGAATCTCGTAATACTTCAGCAGTTGACGGAACAGCATAATTTATACTCGAGAGTACTGTATATTGTTTATCATCATCATCATCATCATCATCATCATCATCCTTCACGAATTAGGCCTCTGTAGACCTGTTTCGGCCCCATCTAGCAGTCTTCTAAAAGGTCTTCCTGGTCGACAATGTCCTCTAGGTTTATACTGCATCATAATTTTTGGGATTCTTGAATTTTCCATTCTTCTTACATGATGTAGCCAATTCAATTTAATTTTTCTTCTACTGACTCTACTTCTAAGTGTTCTAAAATTTCTTCATTCCTTTTTCGGTCTAAAAGAGTATATCCTGCTGTCCTGAAAAATTTCATTTCCGTTGCTTTCATTCTGTTCATGTCTTTTTTCTTTAATGTCCAAATCTCGCTTCCGTATAAAAGGGAGGATAATGCTAGTGTACTATATATTTTTATTCTTGTAGATTTTTGTACTAATTTAGCTTTTAATGTATTGTTTATTATTCCTAGAATTTGTGTAAATTTGGTAATTTTCTTGTTCACATCTTTTTCATTTTGATAAGATATTTCACAACCCAGATAATTGCAATTTTGTACTTGTTCAAGGCATTGGTTTTGTGTATTATCTTACTTCTGACTGAGTCGTGTCCTAAAAATGCCATTACTTTTGATTTTTGTGCTGAAATTTCCATCCCAAAATCTTTTAATATTTTATTTAATGTATATAATCCTCTTTGTAAATTATCCTCTGAATTGGAAATTATGACTTGATCATCGGCATAGAGTAAGGTATTTAATGTTAGAGCACTGGTTATTTTGATTCCTGATGTGTGATTTGGTTCCATTTTAAAATAATTTCATTTATATAAATATTAAATAAAGTTGGTGATAGTGGACAACCTTGTCGAACTCCATTATTAACTAATTTTCTTTCGGATATACAGTTATTTATTATATTGTTTATATTCACAAAAAATAATTAGAGCATTACTAAATATTTTCCTTTTTGTCACATATTTTCCACATTTTTCGTACCTAAAAATCCGAGCCCTAATTATATAATACTGGGTGTTCAGTTCAAAATGTGTCTTGGCTCGCTGTATGCCGTCATGTGGCTAGCTGATGAGCCTAGAGAATTCAATCTTCCTACACTTCCGCAGCTCAGGTGTATAATCTAAGAGGCAGAGAAGTTGGCTAGCAAGTACGGCGTTCATTCTGAAGAGTACGTGCCGATACGTACGGTAACGCCGGTAGTGGCAGGAATGTGAACTGTTTGAAAATACGTACTGTCGGGATATGGGGAGAGGGTTAAGAAGATTATTTACGTGTTTGTTGACATTAACTTCGACGGTCAACATGGACACGGAGCATTTGATTTGTGTTGTGGAATGTTGCCGTACGCAACCGATGATAACAAATACCCTGCGTACGACTTGCCGGCGCAAAACACAGTTCGAAAGAGGTTATGGTAGCACACAGACCGTACAGACCGCCATCTGTTGCTATGACGTTCAAGTTATACCGTACACGTTCTCAAGTTCAGATTGAAGAATGCCTTAAATAATAGGCAACTTCTCTAACATATAAGCTGAAACTCGCTTCAAATCGGTGACCCAACAACAGTGACGTCATGACACACTTTGAAATGAACACCCAGTAGTTCTATGCATTTCAGATTGCCTAATTCAGTTGGTTTGTTACTGCATGGCCTATTCAATAAAACAAACTCTCACACCAGCCAAATTTCAGTAAGTCCAATTACTGCTGTAACCCTTTAAATCAGTATTTCTAATAAACGAAGAAGTGACTCACCTTGACAAGGTGAGCCTGTATGTCGTGCATGGTGATGGACACAGTCACCTCGAAGGGTCGGTACTGTCTCGGGTCAAACTCTTTTGGTTTGAGGAGATCTGCATCATCAGCCGCTCCTGTGCTAGTTGATACATCGACCGCCCTGTCACCCCCACTCGCAGGTGCCGCCGCAGCAGCCGTGGGGTCAACTGAGGTGCTGGATGCTGCACGGCTCTGATGCATATCAGTGAAGGCCTGGTCCTCGCCAAATATGTTTTCCTGGTAACAAATATCAAGAAATATAAGGTTACATAAACTAATTAAACAATGCAACAGCCTAACTAAGCATAATTTGTGGATATGACTGTTTAACAGAGAATATGATTTAATAAATTTTATTGTCCACCACTGTGGAGTAATGGTTAGCATGCCTGACTGTGAAAGAAGCGGGCTTGGATTTGAAACCTGGTTGGGACAAGTTACCTGGTTGAGGTTTTTTCCAGGGTTTTCCCTCAACCCATTAAGAGCAAATGCTGGATAATTTTTTGCGCTGAACCCCAGACTCATTTCGCTGGCATTGTCATCTTCATCTTATTCAGATGCTAAATGACCTCAGCAGTTGATAAAGCGTCGTAAAATAAATTAAAAAAAAAAAGAAATTTGGTTGTCATCATTTCTGCTGGATGATGTGTCAGTACATTTCTCCTAGATGACCAACATTTGCACAATCTCGAGCATGCAGTCATGTGTCCAAGCGTTTCGTAATGTTGTGAGTCAAGTGAACAGACCAGGACTTCGAGGATTTGCAGTCCTCACAATTGATTTTATTAAAAGCTATCAGTGAAATTCGTTGACTATTTGCAGCTAGAGTGGCGATTTTATTTTACACAAAATGGCTAAAAAAAAAAAAAAAAGAAAAGTGAAACAACTATGAAAACAGTAAACAAGCCTACATTGTTTATACGAGGCACGTCCATAAAGTAACTTTCCCACTCGTCCCACAGCTAGCAAACCATATGTTGTGCAAAGCGACTGCGTGTACGTGATAGAGTAATGTCCTGGCATGGCGCATGCGCTAGCGGAACTTCCCGAGTGCTCTCAGTAGCTTCGTTGCATTGGTTGAAGATGGACGTTCCTATTCCAGCTCCCGCCGTGTGTGAAGTGCGGCCAGTGATAAAACTTTTGAATGCACAGAGCATAGCGCCAAGTGAAATTTATCATCAGCTGTGCCAGGTCTATGGGCCTAACGTCATGAGCAAGCAGATGGTCTGTTGCTGCTGTAGACAATTTTCAGCACAACGCCAAAATGTGCATGACTAGGAGCGCAGTGGGAGACCAACCATTATCACAGACGACCTTGTGGAGCAACGCACCATCTGCTTGCTCATGACATTAGGCCCAACGATCTGGCACAGCTGACGATAAATTTCAATCGGCGCTATGCCCCTGTGCATTCAAAAACTTTATCACTGACCGCACTTCACACGTGGCGGGAGCTGGAATAGGAGCGTCCATCTTCAACCAATGCAATGAAGCTGCTGAGAGCACTCGGGAAGTTCCGCTAGCGCATGCGCCATGCCAGGACATTACTCTGTCACGTACACGCAGTCGCTTCACGCAACATATGGTTTGCTAGCTGTGGGACGAGTGGGAAAGTTACTTTATGGACGCGCCTCGTATGTGGCCAGGCCTTTATTTTCAGAATAAATTGTCACTATAACATGGGTTTAAATGATTCAATAGTTGTTTCTATAACCATTGCAATTTTGTAGAATGAATGAATGAATGAATGAATGAATGATGAAAATCAAAGTTCTACTGTAGTGATATACCAACCTTCAAATGCATGAAATTTCTAATCCAAGCACCATACACCAGGAGAACTGACGGTCCTATTTCCAGTTCTAAAGTCACTTTATCTGGTGGAAGAGTCGTTGGATCAAATTTTTGTGAACCATCCTGTAAAAAACACAGAAGACATTCTACAATGCAAAGAAATGTTTCAAATGTAACTGTTATTAATAGAAAGAATAAAACAATATCCAAAACAAATAAAATAAAGCTCAACTAATTTTTAAGTTGCTAATCATCAGCTTAAATAATGTACTACAAGTTGTTTTCAAAGTCAAGAAAGATACTAAGAAATTAAAGTGACGAACAAACAGACTCCAGAAAAAGAGAGAAAGAAAATACTGAATCATGACGATTTAAGCCTTAGTTCGTAACATCTGTAAGATAGATACTAACAGTAACATCCGTCTGTTTCTATATTTATTTTAAAACTATCACTACATTTTATTACGTAATATACAAGACAATTTGTTAATATTTCGTTTCTTTAATGATTCAGTGGCATTATTATAAAAATGGGGAACAGACTGTATTTATTACAACAAAGAGGAAAACATTTAAATATTTAAACTAAAATTTAAAATATTAACCTACAATAATTGATCACAAAAACAATGTTTACAGGTGTTATCTGCAATTTTTCCACCATCTGCAGGAATATATGAATCATCTGATCTCTAATTTTCATCACTGTCCTCAGAGACAGGCTGTTGTAATGACATTTGAAATATCTTTTTACTCCTCTGAAACACATCCATCGGTATACTAGCTGCCATCTGAATGAAAGAAAGTATAATTTAAATAATTTACATCTATATATTTATAAAATATAGTTACCTCAACAATAATACTATACTGCAAAGCAATAGACAAAACTTACACTCACAGTAATATCCATCTGCAAGATGGAGATTTACTTTTACGCAACAATGCTGTTAAAATGTGCAGGTGCGCAACGCACGTGTCTACAGATTCAAGATTAACTCTCTACTGACACATAACTAGACTACACGGCAGTTCGGAAGGCGATCGGCTGCTATATGCGCCACAGCATTTCTGGCATGTGACGTCACAAGCTTGTACAGTAGAACCAATCGGGATCAGTCTATAACAAGTACTTCCCGAGTTCGTTTGTTCACATGTGAGTACATGGAATAAGTAAAACTAACATCTACTGTGCGTGCGTGCGTGCGTGCGTGTGTGTGTAAGATAAATAAATGGAAGGAGAGACTGTAAAAAGACAAGTATTGCACAGACAGGCGCGGAAAATAGTGTTTAACGTGTATAATTATTTTAAAAACGTTGACGAGCAGAACGCTGCCGGCCATTTTGATGCTGGCTGCAACATTGCCAATGTACAAGAAACGACTGCAGAAGCATGTGTTGTGGGATTGAGAACTGTGCAAAGAATATTGTTAGTGAAGGAAAGAGGGTTTGTTTGGTGTCATGCTTACAGTAATCAATGGCTAAGGTCATTATTGTCTTTTGATAATTTAAATTCTCTCCTGCGCTATTTGTATTGCACGTGCGTGAAGTACGATGTGGCAATGTTGTACGCTGCCTTGCTCTCTCTATCTGTCTCTCTCGACGCAAACGCTAGCAGACTACCGCCTTCCGAATTGCCGTCGACTCTAACTTCGCGACAATATGAATTAATTAGTAGTGACACTAGTGAGAAAAGTGTGAACCATATCCACCTGAGAAATGGATTTACCAACTAAGGATTAATCAATAATGGAAAATCTACCTTCTGATGTAGAAAAATATCGACAGTGACCAAAAACAGAATAAAGGAAGTACTTTATTATATAGAAAACCAAATGCAGGGAAAAGTAAATAAGAAAAAGAAACAAAAGTACAAATATAAATACAAAAAATAGAAATGCAAATAAGGAGAGAAAAAAATACGAGTACAAAGACAAGATCACAATAAGTACAAAAAGTATCTTGAAGCTAACCTGACTCCAATGAATACCAGGGGACTTCCTACACCGTGGTATCCTCATGGGAGACAGCAAGATCTCTTCTTTCTCGGGTGTTGTGATGTCGGCTTGGGGTGGAGGCCCCAGAGGAGGCATAGGATGATATATGTAATTGATACAAAGAGCAACTATCGGAACGGACCAGCAATCCACCCAGCCATTGCTGCAACAATCAATAAATACAATATTCACAAAATTATTTCAAGTATAGACCCAGAAACAAAATTTGGGCATGCGCAGTGTAACTGAAAGTTGGAAAATTTAGGTGGCCCAAATTTTGTTTCTGGGTCTGTACATAACACTCACATAAAATACATTTTCGTGGTATGAAAGTTTATTCTCTCAATTACTATTTACTTTATAATTACACAAAAGTACCATCAAACTACAACTAAACATTGTTATTCATGTACCGTCCTCAACACTCCAAACCATTAATGTGGCAAATCAATAATTATTTCGGATTATTCGTGTTCTTCGTTTATTTGTGCCATTTTATCTGGTGATTAGCACTAATAATCAATAGTCTGCTGTACTAATATATTATTTTAATGTACCGAAGTACATATGATATTTCCATGCAGATATTCTGCGTCATCATACGATGAAAGAGTAATGGAATAGAGAAAAATTCTCTCCGGCACCGGGATTTGAACCCGGGTTTTCAGCTCTACGTGCTGATGCTTTATCCACTAAGCCACATCGGATACCCATCTCGGTGCCGGACAGAATCGTCTCAGTTTAAGTTCCAACTCTTGGGTTCCCTCTAATGGCTGCCCTCTGCGCTACATCATAGATGTCTATGAACGTGGGACCGAAGTCCACACATGTGCTGAGGTGCACTCGTTATGAGTGAGTGAGCGCTTATTCCGTCGGATCCCGGCCAACTAGTCACTCATATCGAGTGCACCTCAGCACATGTGTGGACTTCGGTCCTAAGTTCATAGACATCTATGACATAGTGCAGAGGGCGGCCACTAGAGGGAACCCAAGAGTTCTGAGACGATTCTGTCCGGCACCGAGATGGGTATCCGGTGTGGCTTAGTGGATAAAGCATCAGCACGTAGAGCTGAAAACCTGGGTTCAAATCCCGGTGCCGGAGAGAATTTTTCTCCGTTCCATTATTCTTTCATTGCTGTACTAAGTTATGCAGTTGGAACATGGATATTGACAAAGAAGGACAAAAATTGACTGCAAGTAGCAGAGATGAAAATATTAAGAAATATTGAAGGAAAGACTAGAAGGGATAGAATTAGAAATACAGAGATTAGAGAATGAATCTGAGTTGGACCATTGCAAGAGTATATTGAGCAAAGGAGTTTACAGTGGTTCGGACATGTTAAAAGGATGCACCAGAGAGCTTACCAAGAAGAGCACTGGAGATGAGAATGGAGAATATGAAGAGGACAATAGGAAGATCAAGAATGAGGTGGTTGTAGCAGACAAGGTAGAACTAAATGCAAGAGGAATGGAATGGACAACGTGATGAGTGAAAAATCTTGGGAAGATAGAGATGTCAAGTCGGACGACCTATATAAACGGGAACATCCAATAGAGGAAGAGAAGATAGAACGTTAGAGAAAGAAATGAAATTATTATTTTGCCTGAACTCAACCTGCATAGTTTGTATAAACCTCACTGCATACAGCATGCATGAAACACAAAAATAGGTTACCTTCTCTGGCAAACATTCCTCCACTTCCTGGTACCATCATTTCGCTGACGTAAGTTACCATCACGTCCAAGAAGTTTAGCATTTGCATCCAGAGCTAATAGTATACTACGGCTTGTACAAATTTCTGGCAGATAAAGTGCTAGGTCAACGCTTTCACCCTGAAAATTAGACAAAAACATTCATGTTGAATCTTTCGTACATTATTTTTAACACTTGAATATAAATAATTGATTAAATGGCGATCTTACTCGTGTTAATTATGTAAGCATGTGCGGCTTACAGCTGTTTCGGTGCTATTCACATCATCTTCAGAGCCTACTAGATCTCAGCACTATTGCAACTTCACTGCCTGTTTATTTATTTTATTGGGTTATTTTACGACACTGTATCAACAACTCGGTTATTTAGCGTCTGAATGAAATGAAGGTGATAATGCCAGTGAAATGAGTCCAGGGTCCAGCACCAAAAGTTACCCAGCATTTGCTCGTATTGGGTTGAGGGAAAACCCCGGAAAAAACCTCAACCAGGTAACTTGCCCCGACCGGGATTCGAACCCGAGCCACCTGGTTTCGCGGCCAGACACGCTGACAGTTACTCCACAGGTGTGGACCGCTGCCTGTTGTGTGGGTGCGTTCGTGCGATGAAGAGTTGTGTCAAATAGTGTGTGTGTTCTGAAATTGATCTGTGTGTTGAGAATTTGATTAGGGTGTGTTTTAGTGTGTCTGTATATTTCACATTGTTCTAGTGTGTTGAGTTTTTGGTTTTTGGGTTGTATGTGTGGGATTTCCATGTCTGTATTTATGTTATTGTATGTGTGCTTAGCATTAGCTATATGTTCGGCATATGTAGATGTATTGTGTCCTCTGGTTATTGCTTTAATGTGTTCTTTGTATCGAGTTTGGAATGATTTACCTGTCTGTCCAATGTAGAAATTGTCGCAACTATTGCATGTGAGTTTGCATACGCCTGTGTGGTTGTATTTATTTGTTTGTGTTGTTTGTGTATTGAGATGTCTTTGTAGTGTGTTTTCTGTTCTGTATGCTATGTTGTATTTCTGTTTTCTGAATGGGGATGCGATCTTGTGTGTGTTTTTGTTTTCGTATGTTAGTGTGATGTATTTCTTGTCTTCTTGTGTTTGTGTTGTGTTTTGTGTGTTTTTGTGTTTGTTGAGTTTTTGTTTTGTCTTCCTTATGATGTTGTCTATTATGTTTGCCAAAACACTTGGACAAAACTGGAATTATTTCTTCATCACTTTACCAATTGTGCAGTTTTCAAGAAGAAATTGATCACAATAATCATGTTGTTGTTTTCTAATGCCAGGCGTTTGACAATAAAGTCATTTCACCTCTTGTACTCCAATATTTTTCAAAGATATTATCATGACCAGCCACTGAAGCACAGATTTTTAGGTGTTCCGAATCCATTTCTTGGTTTGAGTTGCACAATGGGCAGTTAGGGGACTGATATATTCCAATTCTATGCAGGTGTTTGGCCAAACAAACATGGCCTGTTGCCAATCTAAATGCAGCTACAGACGATTTTCGTGGTAAATCGGGAATTAACTGTGGATTTTGATGCAGAGAGTTCTATTTTTTCCCTTGGGATTGAGTTATCAAATTTTGTTTGTTGATCTCTAAGTATGTAGATTTAATAAATCTATATAATACAATAATATATCATATCATATCATATCTAGCTCTTTCCTCTAAACCCACTGTGTATGAGAAATATTGGGGAGCAAGACAAATGGCTTTATTGCCAAGGACTCAGCATTAGTTAACAACAACATATAGAGGAATAGAATGTGTAATTACACAAAATCCAGGCTCTAACCATTGCTTTACAAAATATAAGAAATATTACTTTGCGTATTTAATTTTTAGTGCACCTTGAAGTCACTTACCTGTATCCAGAACCTCAGAGGAATTGTAGAGGGCAAGAAGTCACAGAATGGCAGGTCAAAGGACAAGTCAAACAAGTCACCACAGAACGCCATGTGAGCATTCTCCTGGTTCTGCGATGAGCAGTCGACCCAGTTGTACTCGTTACACAGTGTGATGAGCTCGAACTCCTTCATCAGCAGCGTGATCATCCACGTGTACGGCACGAAGTGCAGCAGGTCCGGCCGCGACTTGCTCGCCCAGTCGTTCACCAGGTCTGAAACACCATCATACCATTAATTCCACATGGAGTACACATGAGTAAAGTTCCACTCGTTTCGTAGAGTAATTATTTTTCTGTCTTAAGGTACGGTCACACGTCGCTACTTTTGCAGCAATGCAGTACAAAAAACTGCGCAACTCTCGTACTGCGACGTGTGAACAACGGTGCAACCCGAGAAGTAGCGGCTGCCGAACCTGCTGCCCGCTACTTTTCCATGCTGCACGCAGCTTTGAAGTAGCGACGTGTGAACAGGGTTCTCAGGGTTGCAGCCGCAGCATTTTTGATATCGGTTTTGTTAAAACTTTTGCTGCGGTTGCGATCAGTGTTGCCAATGATACTTTTATTGTTTGGATGTATTTTAATGTTAGATGTGATGAAAATAAATTATTTGTAACAGTTATTAAATGCACAACACAGTCTGAGCATATTTGCTGATGATATAATTCACTTTTTTAATTTTCTGTAGCATAGTTTCGAACAGGAGGGTTGCCAACACTGATTACGTGAATATGCTGTTGGTTATCATTTAAGTATATAGGCGTTTTTAAAAGCTTTATAGTAAAAAAATGCCAATTTCTGAATACTAGTTTGGACAGAAAAGCAAATAATAGATAAATAAGCTTTCGCATGAGTTTCACATTAAGTCGAAATGTAAACAAATATTAGACGACTATCAATTTTTAAAATATGCTATTTTAGAAATTAAAAATATAATTATACAACATAATTAAATTTCAGTACACATTTTGTTCAGTACACCATTATGTACTGTCTATACAGTGAAAACTCTCATTTATGGACATCGAAGGGACATAACAATATGTCCGATCTGCGAGGTGTCCTTTATTGGGAGGGAGGTTCCCCAATCTAACAGCAAATTTATAATATGCATTATGTATCCCTTCACGCTTTAAATGAAATGTATTACTGTAGTTTAATTCTAAATACAGTCTACTGTACTACAGTAAATTCTTTGCAACTTTGAACTACAGTAGATAAGACCGAAAAAAGAAAAATACAGTACTGTGTCATGCAATTTTATTCCTAGTCTACAGTTATGCAGTAATGTAATTTACAGTTTTCAACTTAACCTTTACGTTCAGGTGCCTTGTCTCTGGAAATCGAACAACTGATTGAAGTGAAGAGAATAATCCTACTAACCCTATTGTGTGTCGAATATGAATTCACGATTGCGGAAACCTGGACCCATCAGATTTGTTAAATTTTATGATTTTGTTTATCCATCTGCTTCCAGCTGACAAGGGGTAGCCTGCTGGGCTAGTGGTAGCCTACGAGACCCTTACTGTCTTCTTTCATGTTAAGGAATTTCTGTACAGTTCTCAAAACTAATTTTTCCATTTTTGTAACACATTAGGTCTTGAAAATCAAGTTCTGTCCACAGTCAGAAGGTAAAGCAAGCTTTAGGACTGTGAAACAGCTGTCCGTGTCCGTGTCTGAGAGTGTCTGTAAATGAGAGTTAAATTTATCATTATTTCTATATTATTTGAGTTGGGACACAAAAATCTGTCCATATATGAGGAGTGTCCGTATTTTGGAGATGTCCGTAAGGAGAGGTTTCACTGTATAATTTTGGCAGTTTATATAGTTTACACCCTGTATAATACAAATAACTGTGAAGTAAAAACAAATACAGTAATTACTGGTACAATTGGAAATTAAACTAGCAAACAAGATGATAAAAATTAAGAAAATAAGAAATTAAACTGGATCAATCAAATGAACCACACAGAAAAAAAATAAACTGGCAAAATAAAAGATTGGACATCTATGGAGAAGAGGAGTTTAAGATTCACTTAAGAAATGGAAGGACATAGTATAAATGAATGCAAATTTGAAGCCATGCTAGAAGAAGAGGATGACGAAGACAATGAGGAGAAAAATGGGGTCGAGGAGAAAGAGATGGATGAGTAGGAGACAGTAAGCAAAAGAAGAACAATTCTCAATACAGAAACAACTCTCTCCTGCAATAAATGTTTAGTACAAACACACAAATATTGGTTGTTTGACAGTTGTAAGCCCACTTTGAGGTCTGTGGATATAGAGGGAAAAATTGGATCAGTGTCTCTGGTAGAGTCCCGGGTAGCTCAGTTGGTAGAGCGTTGGTACGTTTAACCAATGGTCCCAGGTTCGATGCCCGGCCCCGGAACAATTTTTCCCTCGAAATTATTAAAATCAACTTTACAGGGAGTTATACCTGAAAGCTTGATTTGCATAATACACGTCACTGTTCGTTAACAGAAAACCACAATTTAAGTCTCACAGAGTTAGTATGCACTCAATGTTGGTTGCTTGACGGTTGTCAGCCCATTTTGAGGTCTGTGGATATAGAGGGAAAAATTGGATCGGTATCTGGTAGAGTTACCGGGTAGGTCAGTTGGTAGAGTGTTGGTATATTTAACCAAAGGTCCCAGGTTCAATGCCCGGCCCTGGAACAATTTTTCCCTCGAAATTATTCATACAAATATTAAGTTAGAAAGTAATTGAATTAAATGACCCACCTTGAAAGAACCATTTGTGTGCATATATGAGGTTGACAGTGGCCTTACAGCCCGTGAGATTGAGGATCCACTCCTGGTGGTCATTCCACTTGATGGGGTAGTGGCACTTGACTGTGAACTCCAGGGTCTCACTCTCCACCAAAGAGCGGTACTGCAGGCTGGTGGTGGCCTCCAGATGCAGCAGCTGGCCAGTGATCTTCGTGGTGTAGCCGTCCTGCCCCACCACCCACGGCATGGTCACCTCCAAGTACGAGCCTGGCCCCACGTTCACATGAACGGCGTTGGTTTCCTGCACACAGTAAACAATTATCATAATAGAAAAGAACATGGCTCCGAAGATTGTGGTTCACACACTCTCCTAAATTCCTAAATGTTAGCAAACGTGAATTCTGTGTTGTTTGGGTAAAGGGAGATAAGTCATAAAAATGAGTTCGGAGATAAATGAAAATTAAACTTGGAACCCTTATTACAAATAATTTTCTACACAAATAAAACACATCAACTGCTAGTATTCTTTGGTTTTTGCACACCCACTTGTATAATTTAACTTGTGTGTTCATCTGCGGGACAAATTTCCACCTGGACAAAAAAAAATGACTTATACCCCTTTACCCGAACACCACAGAATTATTTACAGAACATGAATGAAACTATCATCAGAATTATATTGAGATGTTCTATATAGTTTCATGATAGATTGCAAGAAAACAATCCATTAGCAAGTTATTCTTCCTACAAACAGGTTTAAAAATGTTATAAGGTGAAGCGGGAGTGTAAATTTGGGGCAAGAGTAACCCATGCCATTAAACAAGTTTATATAGTGGCATCAAATATCGAATGTTCATGCTACTAGAAGATACTTCACATATATTCTTGAGTGAATACATTTTCGCACCACTTGAGCTGAGAAAGTGAGCAAATAAAGAACTACATATGTATGATCAAGCCACTGCTGGGATCGTACAATCAAGGAGGCCATAGAGATTAAGCTGGAGAAAAACAACTTTAACAGAGACGGTGGACTGCAGCTCAGTCAGGCATGGACACCGGCCTCGGACCAGCTTAGGCCCTCTTACAATCAATGTCACGAAGATCACGGACCAGGGATAGCAACCGATTCCAGCCGGCGGATCAGGACTCATCGCCTGCCAAACTTCACACAAGAATCCCGGAGGGGCGGAGCTTACGAGGAATGATAATTCCTGGCCCCGGATTGGCCGATCCACCAACCAATCCCGTATCACCTGAGACAGCCTAACATCTATATAACCCACGACTTTCTGTCCAGACACAACTTCCCTGAAGATGGCTGCAGAGATAGCAGTTGAAAGCTTGGAACATTCCAAAATTTTAACTCGGCTGATATCCCGCGAAAACATATTAAAGAACTACATAGTTTTAGGTTAATGTTCAAGTTGGTGCTTGTCTTCTTTTTTCATTTGTGTACTAAAGGTTTTTACTCCTAACATAAAACTGCTGAGGTAAGTAATTCCCAATTAACAATATAGGTATACGTAAAGTTTTTGGGCAATAAATTCATTGCTGTTATGAAAACTGTTATGAGTTACAGCTCATGCATTCTGTCAAGACACTTGCGATGTGCAGTATGGGAACAATGTTTCTGTGCAGGGGGTAAAAGTAGAAGGTAAGATCAGGCATGTGTCTACCGAGTTCAAGGCAAAAACTAACCCATTCCCCTATAATTCGTAAGTAGACTCATCCGATCTTGTGCATAGTTCTGTAGGAAGAGTGGGGAGTGTTTTGACAAAATGCATGAGCTGTACACTTACCCCAACAAAATCTTTGCTTGGGGTAAGTGTAACCTCATTCATTTCTTTTGATCCTTTCAATTTGTCTTAAGCAAAAGTTCTTCAGAACATAAAGAATGCTTTTTATTTAACTTGTGTGTCATTTTGTCATTTAAATATTTTCCATGTGTTAAATGCACAAAATATAAAATTCTCATTTTGTGTGTCTTCTGATTCTCTCAATTTGACTTAAGCAAAAGTTCTTAGTTAACATAAAGAATGCTTTTTATTTAGTTTGTGTATCAGTTTGTCATTTAAATATTTGCAGTATAATAAATGCCCAAAATATAAAATTCTCATTCTATACAGAATGTAATATTCTTTTGTGTGAGATCGTGCGTATTTGCTTGGTTTCCACACAAAATCAATCCGCGGAAAGTCTAAAATTCCACATTCAGTATTCCCAACCTAACACACATAACAATTTCCCTCTTCTTACCGCTTAAGTGACATATTGATTTTACTGCTTTAGGCTTTTAATATATTATTTTTAGAGACGTTCAATATAGTAATAATTATAAATTGAAACTTACTACTGCAATTTCACCTAAATTGCACTGTTAATTATTGTTTTTAAATATTTGCAAAAATTAAGTAAACTCTACAACTCCACTAAAGTTATTGCATTCATGATGCAAGTAACATTAAGGAAGCCGTGAAAAAATCAACAAGATTATAGACTCATCATAGACTGGGGGGAAAAAAAAGACAAACGTATATCACGGCTTGCTGAAGTATAGTAAACACAGAAAACATTTTAAAGCAACAATGTTGTAGATATTTTTGTTTTGCAAATTTGCAGTCATTGAACAGAAACCAAGATGGAGATTTCATTGCAACTAATTAGAAATTCCTCTTTCAGGTATGTAATAAATGATCTTCGCACATAATAACGTACGATACACGAGCAGTATGTTTTCTTTCAATTCTCGGAAATTAAAAAAGCTCAACTACGTTTCGCTTTTTCAAACTTTTCCTCGAACATGAAAACTTCAACATACCGCTCTTGTAACGCATATTACTATTATATCCACTTGTCCCAAGACATATTTTGATCTTTGCCGCAGAAAGGTACTAGGTTTCACTAGCTCCAGCACTGGGGGTAAGTGTAACCTATGAGCCAACATGTTTTGCATTCATAGATCTCAACTTCATAACTTAATTTTTCTTCCTTTTAACCACAGTTAGGTTAGGTATTGGTGGTCACCTGTTCAAATTTTGGACAAATTTTACTTTCAATTCAGCAAGTTATTAAATGTCAAAGTTGAACTGTTAAATTTATGGGTCCCGCTTATCCGTTTACCTTAAATAAAGTGTTAACAGTATATCGTTCTGTCCTTCCTAGTCAAAACATATGGCATTCTCCTTCCTTTTTGACTTGTACACTTCACCTCTCTCTTAAATATCTAATATTATGCACTGTGGGACAACTAGAAATTTCGACACCTGCATTTACTTGCTCGACATACCTAGTCTCTCCCAGCATCGAGTCTAATATGGTCGAGCAAGCATACCGTGCTTGTGATGGCCATGTTTACATGTGACTGGCTTTATCTTATCGCCACGCTCAAGGCTACCCCAATACTAGTCCCTTAAACTGTCTTTTTTAAATGTTAGTTGGGATGGTATTCAACAGAACTTATTAGTTACAAAACTTTATCAATTGATTATACAGGGTGATTATAAAGCCCCTATCCATTTTTGTGAAATCGCAAATATATCTTGTTTTTGTTTTAGGTATTGACAATGTTCACTATTGACGAGAGGATAGCCGTGGCCTGTGCTCGTCTGAGAGGACTACCGTACAATGCAGTGAAAGCTGATTTCACACGAATATTTAAGTAACCTGGTCTCACAAATGTGACCATTCGCCAGCTTGTCAACAAATTCAATTGTACAGGGAGTGTTAAGGACGAAGGGTGTTCAGGCAGGCCATCTGTATGTGAAGACATTGTGCAACAGATTCAAGAAGCCATTGAACAAAGCCCTTGTACATCAACTCGGTGTCTCAGTTGTGAGCTTCATGTTCCACAATTCACTGTGTGGAAGATTTTACACTTTGCATTGCACAATCATGCGTATCGTGTTCAAGTTCTGCATACACTTGAGGCTGAAGATTATGCTGCATGTCAAGTAATGTGCCATGATCTTGCTCATGCTGCAGAAAATTACAATTAATTTAATGGAAAACATATTATCACTTCATACAAACATCCTTTTAGCAACAAAAGTCACTCCAGAAACATACTATGAATATCACCTACCTTATTCTTTGAGAAGAGTATGTCCACAGTGGCTTCATTAAGGGTACTCAGACGGATGTCAAACGAAGTGGCAGAACGTTTCTCCCCTGGTTGTGGAGCTTTGGTAATCTACAAGGAAAGATACTAATATTTTACAAATTCAATTTAGGTTTTTGTGTTAGTATTACATCACGCTGTTAAGATGAACTTTTTTTATAAGAAACTCGAAAGTAATATTGCAGTTACTGTGGTTAGCTATATATAGGTTGGACGAAATAACTTCAACAAAGAAATGCACTGCATTTAAACATTGCCTGAGAATGTAAGGCAGTCTTACATATAGTATATATTTACCTACAACTTTATTATTTATATTTATAAACAGCAGAAGTAACTAAAATGCTCTCTCAATTAATATCACTCAATAAAAGAATTGTATTCCAACGGATACCATCCCATTGTGGAATCCTGGAAAACGAGAATGCAGATGCTTTAGCAAAGAAGGGCAGCACTGCTACTTACAGACCTGTTACTAAATCTACGTATTACTCTGTGAAAAGATTGATTAAATCTACATACTTAGCCTTCAACAAACAAAATTTCATAACACAATCTCAAGGGGAAAAAATGGAACTCTCTGCATCATAATCGACAGTTAATTCCCGATTTACCATGAAAATAGTCCATAGCTGCATTTAGATTGGCAACAGGTCATGATTGTTTGGCCCAACACCTGCATTGAATTGGAATATATCAGTCCCATAACTGCCCATTGTGCAACTCAAACCAAGAAATGGATTCGGAACACCTCAAAATCTGTGCTTCAGTGGCTGACCATGATAATATCTTAGAAAAATATTGGAGTGCAAGGGGTCAAATGACTTTATTGTCAAACGCCTGGCATTAAAAAACAACAACAGCAACATATTTATAACAAAAATTGTATTATTTTTTCAATAATTATTCTGAATTTTGTTACATGCATGCACACCATATATACGCCAGGACTTCAAAATCTGCCTCTCATGCACTGCCACCTTAAAAACAATGTAATTTGCATACTTTCACTCGGTAATGAGTTTTGGAATAATATCCTGGGCAAATTCTACAGATAGTAACAGTATATTCCTACTACAAAAAAAGAGTAATTAGAATAATAGTAGGTGCCAAATCTAGGGAATCATGTAGGACCATTTTCAAAAAACTACAAATAATGCCCATGGCTTGTCAGTATATATTTCCATTAACAAACTTCCTCGTATATAGTCGTGAAAACTTTGTAACCGATTCAACAGTTCATAGCATAAATACACGTCAAAAAAATGACTTTGATACTCCATCAGCAAGTCTATCATGCTATCAAAAAGGAGTGCGTTATATGGCAGTAAAATTTTTAATAGCCTCCCTATGGATATAAAAAAAATCAAACTCAAAACATATGATTATTTAGGGCGAAATTAAAGAAGTGCCTAATTTTTCACGTCTTCTATTCTGTAAGTGAATTCATGACATTCAACAACGCTTCATGAATATTTCTGTCCTGCAATAAGTATTAATACTAAACCTTTATGTTGTACTAGTAGACTGATATATTTCAACTAGACTGTGACTATAATTAGAACTTTGTAGTAATATTAAGATTTTTTTTACATGTTCCATATTCTAGCTGTGAAGCGATGTACGAATAACATGGAATGTAAATATATACAATACAATAAACAGAAATAATATTATGATATGCGTGAATCACTTCGTGATTTAAGACGGCGCTTATTCCGTTGGATCCCGGCCAACTAGTCACTCATAACGAGTGCACCTCAGCACATGTGTGGACTTCGGTCCTACGTTCATAGATCTCTATGACGTAGTGCAGAGGGCGGTCACTAGAGGGAACCCAAAAGTTGGAGCATAATCTGAGACAATTCTATCCGACGCCGGGGTTGTATCCGGTGTGGCTTAGTGGATAAAGCATCAGCACGTAGAGCTGAAAACCCAGGTTCAAATCCCGGCGCCGGAGGGAATTTTTCTCCGTTCCATTACTCTTTCATTGTATGATGACGCAGAATATCCGCATGGAAATATCATATGTACTTCGGTACATTAAAATAATATATATGATATGCGTGAATCACTTCGTGATTTAAGACGGCGCTTATTCCGTCAGATCCCAGCCAACTAGTCACTCATAACGAGTGCACCTCAGCACATGTGTGGACTTCGGTCCTACGTTCATAGACCTCTATGATGTAGTGCAGAGGGCGGCCACTAGAGGGAACCCAAGAGTTGGAGCTTAATCTGAGACGATTCTATCCGACGCCGGGGTTGTATCCGGTGTGACTTAGTGGATAAAACATCAGCACGTAGAGCTGAAAACCCGGGTTCAAATCCCGGCGCCGGAGAGAATTTTCTCCGTTCCATTACTCTTTCATCGTATGATGACGCAGAATATCTGCATGGAAATATCATATGTACTTCGGTACATTAAAATAATATATATGATATGCGTGAATCACTTCGTGATTTAAGACGGAGCTTATTCCGTCGGATCCCGGCCAACTAGTCACTCATAACGAGTGCACCTCAGCACATGTGTGGACTTCGATCCTACGTTCATAGACCTCTATGACGTAGTGCAGAGGGCGGCCACTAGAGGGAACCCAAGAGTTGGAGCTTAATCTGAGACAATTCTATCCGACGCCGGGGTTGTATCCAGTGTGACTTAGTGGATAAAACATCGGCACGTAGAGCTGAAAACCCGGGTTCAAATCCCGGCGCCAGAGGGAATTTTTCTCCGTTCCATTACTCTTTCATCGTATGATGACGCAGAATATCTGCATGGAAATATCATATGTACTTCGGTACATTAAAATAATATTACTAGAAGGCACTTACATTTACTTACTTACAAGTATGCAAATAAATATAACTATCTTACCTTCAAAGGTTGGCAATCATTTGGAAAGAAGAACTTGAAGAGATGATCTCTCTGCCGGTCAGCCCATGGTCCATAGCTGAAATCTGTTCCCTTTCCACACTGTAACAATTGAATTTATTTACTGAAATATGTAATAATAATGTCTTTAAATTCCCACTAACAATTTTCGTAAATGTATACAATAACCTATTTGGACTATGTTAATACAGTGCATCCAAGGTCACAGTTGAAATGCAAAGGCAGGGTTTTAAGAGAATTTCTCTTTTGAGTAAAGTAGTCTTGGTAACCTTCAGCTTCCACTAGAACCTCTATTATATTCTAATCTTTATCATATCCTTCTGGGTCTGAGACATTGTTGTTTTACTGTATCTTTAAAGTTCAATACAATCCTACACTTCAAAAAAAATCACTGACATAAGCAAAAATGCTGAAAAAATGTTGCAGGTTACAGTGAGGACACAGATGCAGGTATGTTATACTATACTTCGGATTTCTACACATATATCTTATACCATAATCATGTATGAAGTATAGTATAGTATACTACACTGTCAGGACTCAGGAGGATAAGTGAGAGAGATTTATCTAATTTTTTTCTGTGAAATTTTCATCACTGTCTTTAATCTTTTCATATATGCTATTCTGTTCATTTCAAATTACCATTTCAATAAGCAATATTTGTCTTTACATTTTCTTTATTTCACTCTACCATATGAAACTTGACATCAAAAAGAAATCGATAAATTATTAATTTATGCATTTTGAAAGTGTAAGTTGAATAAATATTCACTTACAATTATTTAAAATTCATTTTTAACTGTGTCATTGCCTGTTTCTGTTAATTAATGTTGCATTCCATAAATTAATTCAAGAGAACTGTATCCTCTACAAAACAGAATCATGCATCACGAACAAAAATAATTTCCTGCACACGTGTGGCAAAGTAACAAAGACGGGATATATTACTATACATCACAGTGAATGGTAAATTACCTTGATGTCCATGCCCCAGATAGGAGGGGCTGATTCTACAATATCTCCATTTGCAAGCTGTAACATTTCCGGTTCCTCTGGCACTACACCAGCTTCATCCATGTAGTAATAAAGTTCGATATTATTTGAAGAAAGAATCACAAAACCTTCCCCCATGTAGCGAGGGGGATCGTCTACCATTCCAGTGTACTTGGGACTTGGTGCTAGTATCACTTTGAAGTTCTCCGCCTTGCACTTGGTGAAATGCATGAAGTGGTCGAGTCTGGACGCAGCAGGCTTCGTGGAATACACAAAGTGAGCTTCTTCCACGTTGATGGACAAGGTAGTCGGTACCAGACGGTTTCCAAACACAACTCGACCCTGAAATAAAATACTTATGTAATAAGACTATCGTGGTATTAAACACTTACTTACTTACTGGCTTTTAAGGAACCCGGAGGTTCATTGCCGCCCTCACATAAACCTGCCATTGGTCCCTATCCTGAGCAAGATTAATCCATTCTCTATCATCATATCCCACCTCCCTGAAATCCATTTTAATATTATCTTCCCATCTACGTCTCGGCCTCCCTAAAAGTCTTTTTCCCTCTGGCCTTCCAACTAACACTCTATATGCATTTCTGGATTCGCCCATACGTGCTACATGCCCTGCCCATCTCAAACATCTGGATTTAATGTTCCTAATTATGTCAGGTGAAGAATACAATGTGTACTGTTCTGTGTTGTGTAACTTTCTCCATTCTCCTGTAACTTCATCCCTCTTAGCCCCAAATATTTTCCGAAGCACCTAATTCTCAAACACCCTTAACCTATGTTCCTCTCTCAAAGTGAGAGTCCAAGTTTCACAACCATAAAGAACAACCGGTAATATAACTGTTTTATAAATTCTAACTTTCACATTTTTTGACAACAGACCGGATGATAAAAGCTTCTCAACCGAATAATAACAGGCATTTCCCATATTTATTCTGTGTTTAATTTCCTCCCAGTATCATTTATATTTGTTACTGTTGCTCCCAGATATTTGAACTTCTCCACCTCTTCAAAAGATAAATTTCCAATTTTTATATTTCCATTTCGTACATATGTTTTCCCTAATAGGTTTTTGCTGCAGAGACAAGCATAGACAATTCCAAACCCTCTCTGTTATTCTATTAAACACTATGCTAACCATTGGGTTTGATATTTCCAGATTCAAAGCAGGCAAGGACAATGGATTTTAAGGCCCCATTCATAATGAAAACTTGGAATAGATGCATTATAGGACCCATCAATCTATTCAATACTATCTCAATGATAATGATAATTCTATTATGGTTGCCCACCCTCCTCATTGCTTGAATAATGTTACTATTGATATATTTTTTCCTAGACTAACAAACTCATTATCTTGAACCTTACTATTTATACAGTAAAACCTTGGATTTCGAGCATAATTCGTTTCGAAAACGTGCTCTTAATCCAAAACACTCGCATATCAAAGCGACTTTCTCCATAAAAAAAACAATGCAAACTCAGATTAATTCGTTTCACAATCATTTATTCACATAAACTAACAGCATAATTTAGGTAAAATTCAATACAATACTGCAACACAAATTACTTTACTGTATTTTGTTTTTGAGTGACTTTCACCTGTTTTACTGCTTAGTAAATAGTAAACTTCATGAACATTTAAAGAAAATATTTTCACTATCACTAACAGAATCACTTCTGACTGGAATTTTTCACTTTGACTAAGAACCTATCCAATGACACCTGCTTTTGCCTCATTTTGAAGATTTTGCTGAAATGTGACATTACATTGTCATTAAACTGATTTATCTCACGCACTGCTACAACCTTATCAGGGTGGTGAATCTAAACAAAATTTTGTACTGCTTCCCACTTTTTACACACCTCTTTAATCTCATAAGCCAAAAAGAGCATCTGAAAAGTACAAACTAGTATGAAAAATGTAAAATGGCTTAGTAATCTCTTTTTTGAGAATAGTATAACAATATATGGTGGTGCTCTCTATTCAGAAAGGGATTTTTTTTAAGTAAATTTTTTTTTAAACCGTCCATAAAATCTTGTCTTACCGAAGCCACGTCCACTTTGATGACAGGAATCAAGTCACGCCAACTGTGACCTTGTGACAACGCTGCTGTCTGGGGGCGTCTTCTACTGTTAGAATTTGTAGCGCCATTCTCATTTTCACCTTCAACATTTAATAAAAGATTTATGTTTAAAAAGTGAAGTGCATCAACTCTACTGTAAAGAACAAACTACTTGAAAGAAAGAAAGAAAGAAAGAAAGAAAGAAAGAAAGAAAGAAAGAAAGAAAGAAAGAAAGAAAGAAAGAAAGAAAGAAAGAAAGGAAAAGGGAGGGAAAAAGAGAAAGGTAGGAAGAAAAAGAAAGAAGGAAAGAAAAAAGAAAGAGAAAAAAAGAGAAATAAGAAGAAAAAAAGAGAAGGAAAAAGAAATAAAGAAATGAAGGAAAAAAGGAAGAAAGAAAGAAAAAGTGAGAAAGACAGAAAAAAAGAGAAAAGGGAGAAGGAAAGAAAGAAAGAAAAAAGAAAGAAAAAAGAAAGAAAGAAAGAAAAAGAAAGAGAGAAAGGAAGAAAGAAAAAAGAAAGAGAGTAAGAAAGAAAGGAAAAAATAAAGAAAATAGGAGAAAGAAAGAGAAAGAGAGAAAAAGAAAGAAGGAAAGAAAAAGGATAAGCAAAAAAGAGAGAAAGAAAGGAAAAAGAAAGGAAATAAAGGAAGGAAGAAAGAAAGAAAAGAAGGCAGAAAGAAAGAAAGAATAACTGTAACATCCATTTAAAGTAAGAAGATACTGCCTATGTCGACAATGTTAATTTCATGAAGTTTGGGTGTATGTTACTAAAAACTTTACAGATATGTAAACAAGATTTTCAGGGAATGTTTTTACATTCTTATTCTTTCATAATACTTACTACAAATTGAAAAATATTAACAGGTATTGAGAAACAATTTTTTTAATATTCCACAATTTTTTTTTTGTCTAAAATTTAATATCAATATATATTTTTAATATTTCCAAGAATGTGACAGCAAAATCTATACCTATTTTTTAATCTTTTGGGTGGTCTGGTTAATGCACACAAAAATTTTCATTTATTTTGGATGAACAGTTTTTGAAAACAATGCACCGGAATTATTTTTTCTCGGTTCTATGTTTGTTATATTGGAATGTTTCCGATGAATTATCATAATCAAGGTTGTCGTACTGTATCACGAATGTTTATAATAACTTTTAGGCATTAATTTGATCTTATTTTCATATTAATTTCGTGCTTTTTGCATTAGTTGTGAAATACCTTCCTGTAATACTATTCAAATAATACTGGATTGAGAACCATTGTTAAATGATTGTGGTTGTGAATCATGCTCTGTAAGGATCTTCAAGAGTCAAGTCATTTTTTAAGAGTCGATATTATCACGCTCATAACTCTGTACCTTAACACACTCTTGCACTCGCGTGTGAATCACAAGAGTTCCTTGTGCAAAATGTTTGTAACTGTTCCTTTTGCGTGTTTCAGTATCCCCATTCTGTGTCGTACACCAGATAATTGAGGCGTTTAGTTGCAAAATCAGATACATCACTAAAACATAATTTTTCAGTATGAAGGAAAAACATTTGTAAGGAACCAAGAATTTGCAACCAATACTATTTTTCATCATACAAATCCATGTGCTGTATCTGGCTTTGAAGCATAACAGTGCTATAGCAGTTGCAGAATCATATGAAGATTTGTTGTTGTTTTCTAATGCCAGGCGTTTGACAATAAAGTCATTTGACCTCTTGCACTCCAATATTTTTCAAAGATATTATCATGGCCAGCCACTGAAGCACAGATTTTGAGGTGTTCCGAATCCATTTCTTGGTTTCAGTTGCACAATGGGCAGTTAGGGGACTGATATATTCCAATTCTATGCACGTGTTTGGTCAAACAATCATGGCCTGTTGCCAATCTAAATGCAGCTACAGACGATTTTCGTGGTAAATCGGGAATTAACTGTGGATTATGATGCAGAGAGTTCCATTTTTTCCCTTGAGATTGTGTTATCAAATTTTGTTTGTTGAAGTCTAAGTATGTAGATTTAATAAATCTTTTCACAGAGTAATACGTAGATTTAGTAACAGGTCTGTAAGTAGCAGTGCTGCCCTTCTTTGCTAAAGCATCCGCATTCTCGTTTCCCAGAATATGAAGATATGAAATATAACATTAACTCATTTTCGAAAAAAAAAAAAAGTGATGTATCTGATTTTGCAACACGCCTCATTTAACAACTAACATTTAATCGCGATCATGTCACAGGAAATCATATATGGTAACACATGATTCATAGTAGTGGCGTATTTACTTGTATCAACTAAATGGAGACAGCTCCTTAACCTCGAAATGAAATCCATGATTATATCAACTTTTTGTAATCATGACAGCTTCACAACCATCCTAAACTTATGACGTATCTTCATGAAATAAACTGTATACGTTATGTAAAATAGATATGTTTACAACAATACACGAAATACACAATTAAAGAGGGTGATCCCAAAATGCGCTCAGTCCATTTGGCCAATTTTCTTAATTTACACATATATGTGATTATGTTTTAGCCCTCTATCATTATATTTTAAGCATGTTTTCTTACAAAACAACGTCAATCCTTGTCTAAAAGTCTGTGCTATTGTGCATGTCTTTTGAAAACTCGCTCAGTCCATAGACCGGTGGATACAAAAACTAGTCCAGTCCTTTGATAAAAATGGACTTAACACGTTTTGGGATCACACTCTTCAATTACACATCGAAATTAATATTGTTTCTAAAGATAATGCTTTCCTATAAACTAAACACAACAAGTGGTACACCTTTCTTACTCTCCGCACCACCAGAACCAGAACCAGAAGAGTCATCCTCCCGCGGGAACATCTGAGGTTCCAGACCAAATGCTTTCTCCAGGTTCCCGTACATCTCACAACGGTTGTACACATGTAGCTCGAAGCCGTTCAGCATTACAGAGAGACGCGTGTCCGAATGCGACAAGTCTATGGAATGAAATGTTAACAAATTCATACTGAATACAAATACAGTAGCCCATGTGATTTTAACAATTTAAAAACAAGCTGAACAGGAACAATTCCACAGAAGTGATGAGTACAGTACTTTGCAAGTAAATTTGCTGTTAACTAATGTAAATCAGAAAACTGTATTCTAGAAAAACTACCTGTATTTTATTACTGCATACTAGTTACAAGTGACATTTGCACTGTTCTATTCCACATAAGCATTAGTATCACATAACAGTATTACTATGAATATCATAAATACATTTTCATACTAGTGAAAGAAAACTTATAGGTACTTCTAAATGTTACTTCTACTCTACAGGGTGTATACGATATAAATAGCCAAAAAATACTTTTATACCATTAAGTACGAGAAAAATTCGTACTGGCACCGGGAATCGAACCCAGGACCTCTCAGCTGTGCGCGCTGAGTGCTCTCTAACCAACTGAGCTATGCCGGGACCCGATTCACGACGCCGGCCGAACTCCTCTCGTAGTATCGTGTTACGGCCTTACTGCCTGCACTTGAGACGATACACGTCATATATGTACAAGAGCGCATATTACATGACTTTATGGCCATATTCAACAACAGTTTCTTTAAACTGTTAACATCATATATGTATCAAATATGAATGAGGTCTCGCCCACCTCATATTTTGCTCGACTAGTATGACTAGTCAGTTTGTTTTTATATGGCCATAAAGTCATGTAATATGCGCTCCTGTACATATATGACGTGTATCGTCTCAAGTGCAGGTAGTAAGGCCGTAACACGATACTACGAGAGGAGTTCGGCCGGCGTCGTGAATCGGGTCCCGCATAGCTCAGTTGGTTAGAGAGCACTCAGCGCGCACAGCTGAGAGGTGCTGGGTTCGATTCCCGGTGCCGGTACGAATTTTTCTCGTACTTAATGGTATAAAAACAAACTGACTAGTCATACTAGTCGAGCAAAATATAATGAGGTGGGCGAGACCTCATTCATATTTGATACATACAAAAAAATACTGGTAGTAGAGCATAAATAACTGAAGAAAGAAATCAAATAAAGTTTTCCTGTATCTGTCAAAGTTTTCTGAGAAAAACATGTGTTTTATAAGTCTAACGTTTTTTAAAAAGAGAATAGACATTATTTACTTTGCCTGATACTTAACATTGTTGAATCAAAACTTATTTACAACGTTAAATTGTATTATAAAATGATATTTAATATTGTGGAAGCCTATTTAAAATAAAAGAAACAGTGAACTTTTTATTATTTGTTGTCAATCATCTTTCATACCTTCAGACACATCCTTAGGCACATACGCCCTCCACCAACGAAAGATGAGCCAGCCATCTTGCACTCTTACTGTATAGTCGTGACAAATGTATATAACGTCCCTGAACATTATCTTCCCAGACAGCACGTTGCACGTCAACGAACCTTAAAAACAGACACAGAAACTCTTATAGCTACAATATATTTTTATTCACAGAGTAACCTTTACAACAGGGATCAAACGCCTAACTTCACATCTAAATCTTAGATTCATCGTTTATTGTTTCTTATATCATAATCTAAAATTTGTGCATTCGCAATTTTTCCAGATTGTCGTTAGAAAAAATATTACATATTAGCACAGTCATGCTTTTACGTTATTTTTTATTTCACATAAAATAAAAAAAAAATGTGTTTTCATTCAACTAACTTATTATAATAATAATAATAATAATAATAATAATAATAATAATAATAATAATAATAATAATAATAATATTATTATTATTATTATTATTATTATTATTATAACAACAATAAAAGTTTGGGACAGAAGAAGATATCAGATATGTAAATCATATGCAGAGACGAAGAGAATGGCTGAAAAGAGAATGAAGAATGCTAGGTTTGCAGTGAAAGACCTGCCCTTGGGCAGAAAACTATAACATAACATTAATAATAATAATAATAACAATAATAATAATGACAATGACAAAAATAACCATTATCATTATTATTATTATTATTATTATTATTATTATTATTATTATTAAGCATATGGAAATAATAATAATAATAATAATAATAATAATAATAATAATAATAATAATAATGACAATGACAACAAATAACCATTATTATTATTATTATTATTAATTAATATTTAATATTTGAGGAGAAAAATTCGCTCTGGCGCCGGGGATCGAACCCGGGTCCTTGGTTCTACATACCAAGCGCTCTGACCACTGAGCTACGCCGAATTTAATCCACAGCACCGGATCGAACCTCCCTCCTTCAGTGTTTTCCTTGTGGCCTGACTCCAAGTTAAGGCTGGTTCACAATAAACAGGGAACGGGAACGGCAACGAGAACGAGATCGGAAATATTGTTAAAATAAATGCATTTAAATGCAAGCATTCACAATTAACTCCCACGTTCCCGTTCCCGGGCTCCGGGAAGCTTCTCGTTAATTGTGAATGCTCACATTTAAATACATTTATTTTAACAATATTTCAATTCTCGTTCTCGTTGCCGTTTTCGTTCTCGGTTTATTGTGAACCAGCCTTTAGGCATATATGTTGACGTATATGTCTATTGTCACCTGCCATTATATGGAAAAATAATAATAATAATAATAATAATAATAATAATAATAATAATAATAATAATAATAATAATAAACAACTTGTGTCACTGCAATATCTCCTGTGTAATTTATTCAAACACTTTCAACCAACAGTAATGGTTTTTTTTAATGTAGATCTACCCTTAAACGATGAATTAACGCCGTTTTGCGTTCATTCATTCTAACATTGACAGTAATCAGCAGAGAGCGGATTTTCGGTCCCGATACCGAACGTTAAGGTGTACGTCAGTTTCAGAGAGGTCATTGAACTCATTGCTACGCTCTCTCAGCACGCCAAGGGGCGTGACATCTTGTCGCTGTAGTGTTTAGGGACAGAAAATCCTTGTCTGGAATCAGTCAGATGCATCAACCTTGTATTTGTCAAACTTCCAAAAACTTCACTGTAACGAAACGTAACACAAACGAACACTGATCGTTTCGTAAGTTGAATGTCATGCAATCACAGTCTGTTTTTACCTCTCTCTTTTTTTTTTATTATTATAAAGCATTGTTACCGAAATCCATTTACTAAAACAACAGTAATTTAAAAGCATAAAACATCTTTTTGTGTGATATTTTAGCATTAAAAATTATGAGAATAGACAGCAAACATGAAATCATTTATAGTGACCTAATTCTACTAATAGAACACATAGCTCTCTATAGCGCAGAGGTAAAATAAATGAACGTGGTTTGAGTGGACCAGGGTTCGATCCTCGGTAAAACTTATTTTTTTATCTCTTTGACTGTTTGTTTACATTATTGCATATGCGGTATTTTATTTGAAACCGGAGTAAATGGGGTTTTTGCTACAGAAATAATTATATTCGTAATTCACACTGGTCCAGCTAATATAGTCACATCATTATCATCGTCATAGACGACATTAAGATATATGGGATCATATGTGGAGACCAAGAGGAAGGCAAAAAATAGGAAAGGTTGGAGAATGTTGGGTTTTCAGTGAAAGATCTGCCCTCGGGCAGAACGTCTGTATCAACGCTATTCTATTATAATACGTCGTTAACATGTATTTCTAATATTTTATTTATTATGACGTCTCCAACAAACAAAGTTTTAATAAAATTCAAGATTCAAAGTTCATCATAAACAGCTGATTAGCGTACGTTGATCGTAATCCCAGACTAAGGCCATGCTACTGAAATATTAAATAAAATAATACTAATTAAAAATTACAGAATACGAGGAGCGATCTTTGTATTTGTCAAACTTCAACGCACTTCACCGTAACGAAACCTGATTGAATGTGTCAGTTTCCATGAATACATCTGCTCTATACGGCATAAAATACATTCTTGTTTAAAATTAAACATTATAGGTAGCAAACATGAAAGCATTCATAACACCTAATTCAACAAATGTACTACGTAGTTCTTCCTTGTGTATTGGTAAAGTGGAAGATCGTGGTGTAATTAGACCCAGGTAAAATGTAAAAAAATTGTACAAAATTGTAAAAATTGTAGAAAATTACTAAATTGTAAAACTATAAAAATTTGTAAAAATTGTAATTGTAATATTGTAAAATGTTGACATGTTCCACATCTTAAAGCTTCATTGCTCATGTAAGATCTATGGAATAAAATAAATGAATGAATGAATGAATGAATGTTCGAAACCTCAGGTTGGTGTATATTATCTTTTTTTTTCTTTTTAATAATTTACATTATTTTAGATACGTTATTTTATTTTAACCTGAAATAAAGGGATTTTTACTTTATTAATAATATATTTGTAATTCGCACTAGTACAGTTATTTAGTAGCAGATATTGCTTTATCATTATTTATTTATTTATTCTGGTAGAGTTCAGGCCATGAGGCTTCTCTTCCACATTACCAGAAGTGAAATACACAATGAAACAATGACAAAAGTAGTAATATTAACAGCCATACCCCTGATCACGTATATAACAGATTGGCCATCGCAATGTTAAAAACTGTAGCATGTGGAAGAGAACAACAACCAGGATCGCCACCATCGATTTTAAAACAACCGCTAGATGGAAGTACAGTTGCTCCATATGGGAAATATGAAGTGATTCCTTTTACTGTCGCTAGATGGCAGTATAGTAAACTTGATACAAGTTGCCGTCATAGCTAATCTGCCATATAGTGATCAGGGGCCATATTTAAATATAGAAATCAGTAACATTCTGTCGTAACATATTTTTGTATTATTTAATGCCATGCGTCTCAACAAATTGAGGTAGAATTGCTGGGTAACTTTCGGCGTTGGACCTCGGACTCATTCTCATGAACGTCGATCATAATACATAATCTTACTGAACGTTCGGTAGAAATTCAACATACGGACGAACGTAATGTAACGTAACGCAACGCAAACGCACGTTGATCGCAATCCCAGCCTTAACAGTTGTCACGATCACAATACACAACCTCCCTGAACGTTCGGTAGAAGTTCAACTACGGATGAAAGCAACGGAACGTAACGAAAGTGAACTTTGATCGTAATCCCAGCCTTACCTACGCTCTTTCATATTTTATGCTCGACCATGCCGAAATGTAGTAATTATACACCTGGTAGCAGTCCTTTAATACATGTCATTAAAGTACACCTATTCATTAAAGTTCAGGTTTTCGATTATTCTCGGATATGCAATCGAAAGACAACGAGGGAAACGTCACGGAGGCTGGAAATCCAATACTGTCGCAGAAGGTTATGTTCTGTTACTATAATAATTAGCGTTAATTGTAAATAATATTCAAATAAATTCAATTTGTCATCTCGTTTTTCAATTCTAAATCAATTTCCAGGTTATATCAAAATTGGTTCATGTTATTCTCTACATTACATCAAGGTCAATGACATTATTGTTCCTCGGAAAAATCAATACTTACGCGTCTGCGCACATCTCACAATTCACGAGCTATGCACAAGGTCACTTCCGATCTTCAGTCAGATACAAATAAAATGAATACTTCTGAATAATTTCAAGTTAGAAATATGGTCGAGCATAAAAAGTCGTATAAAACTTGCCTATAATGGTAATTAAGACGCTCGTATGAAAATTATGAAACTGGCTTGCGCTCGTTTCATGAACAAACATATTCGCGTCTTAATTACTATCATTATAGGCTCGTTGCATAATGTACTATTATCGTTAGGAACACATTTTCATTAGGTACTGATTCAAATAATTATATTGCATAAAACATCTTTTTGTGTAATACTTAGGAATTGAAACGTAACACATAGCGAACATAAAAGCACTTATAGTGACCTAATTCGAGGGCTTAGTGTGAACTAACGTGTAACTGACAAAAATTGACATTTTCAGGTTTTTACACCAATCGATAATAATTCTTTCTTCAACTTGGTGACAAAAAATCGTAACTCAGATTCCAAGCAGTCTTGTATTTAATAAAATTCGTAACTACAAAACATGATGGTATAGTTCATGTGAAATAAGCGTACCGCCTATTAAGAATTTTGTTGTGAATAAAACATCGATTGTCGATTCCAGTTACGTTAGTTTCACATTAAGACCGCGAGTTCAACAACAAAAGTATACAGCTCTCTGTAGCGCAGTGGTAAAATGACTAGATGTGGTTCGAATGGATTAGGGTTCGATCTTGAGACAAATTTATTCTTTTTTTTTTTATCTCTTTGATAGTTTATTTTCATTATTGTAGATGTGTTATTTTATTTGAATAAGAAGTCAAGGGAGTTTTTGCTACAGAAATAATATATCCGTAATTCGCACTGGTCCAGCTAATTTTTGTTTAGTCAGCTGCCCAAAGACAGGTTTGAACAAGTGACGCCAATAAAGCAAAACTCGTCATTCTATATTATTACGTATTACATGTCCACATGGAGCACACACATTGAATATATTGTTAATAAAATTAATAAAGGAATTTTCATGTTACGAATCTTCAGGCAAACTTTATCCTATAAATCTTTAGTTACGGATTATTATGCTCATATTTATAGTTACATAAGATACGGGACCCTTCTGTGGGGCAACTATACTTCGGCTTCCAAGTTGTTCATTAAAAAAAAAAAAAAAAAAAAAAAGCTGTGAGAATTATCTGTGGTGTCTCTTCTAGAACTCACTGTAAAACATTTTCTGCTCATCCAGGAATACTTACTTTACCATCAATGTTTATTCTCTTAATGTGAACAAACTTCCTACTTGCTCATCTATTCATGATTATCCAACCTTCCAGACTTAATATACACAGTGAACCATAAGTAATGTCATTAATTCCAGGGGGTTATTCTTTGAGATATTTCAAACAAAAAAGTTTAATACATTTTTGTTCGTTTTTGCTTCCTTTTCGAGATAAAGACTGTTTTATATTAAACAATCCATAGCATGTTTTGGAAAAGCCATTAATTTAATTCCCAATATGCTTGGTCAATTTAAGAGAGCAGTGTATTATGATAATAAATGATTGAAAGAATTTTATTTTGTCCTTTAAATGGCAGAAATTTTATCCAAACAAATGTAACTTTTCATTCTCTAAAGGAATTTTAAAATGTAAGACCGGGTGCACACAAAATCAGACACGGTGGCGTGTAATGCGACATTTTGTCTGATGGTACTTGTCTCCCATTTATTTCTTATGATGTGGTCCACACAGAATCAGACGTGGTGTGATGGTTACAAAGAAACACGGAGTAGTGGCTATGATTGCATGGTTTCACTATCTATGAATACTATTGTTGTGTAATGCACATTATTCATAATGGAGCTCGATGCAGATAATTAGTTGTTTAGTACAGGAAAGATACGTTCTGTATAATCATTGAAACAATATTACAACAATAATGTGGTTTCTAAAAATATGTGAGAAATTGCAAACGAGATGAAAGCACCAGGTGAATAATAATAAATAATAATAATTTGTAGTAAGCCTAATTCTCTGCTCTATACTATCACTCATTATTGATTTAATATATTATTTTTCTTTTCGGAATATGTATGATAAGAACTTTCTGTGTTAAATTTTCACGTACCTTGTTAACATGTTTCGACCTATTTTGGGTCATCTTCAGAACTGGTCGTTGTTGGTCTTGGTGCCTCTTATTTCCTTTGAGGGTGCGTTCGTAGTGTAGAATCAAAGAGTGTATATGTTTTGAAATTGAGTTGTGTGTTGAGAATATCGTTGGGGTGTGTTTTCGTGTGTCTGTATATTTCATATTGTTCTAGTGTGTTTAGTTTCTGGCTTTTTGGTTGAATGTGCAGTATTTCTATGTCTGTGTTGATGTCTCTGTAGGTGTGGTTGGCATTTGTGATGTGTTCTGCATATGTGGAGGTGTTTTGTAATTTTGTTATGGCCGTGATGTGTTCTTTGTAACGTGTTTGAAATGATCTGCCTGTCTGTCCTATGTAGAAGTTGTTGCAGGTGTTACATTTGAGTTTGTATACGCCTGTGTGGTTGTATTTGTTTGTTTGTGTGTTGAGATGTTTTCGTAGAGTGTTATTTGTTCTGTATGCGATGTTGTAATTTAATTTCTTGAATGAGGTTGCAATTTTATGTGTGTTTTTGTTTTCGTATGTTAGTGTGATGTATTTTTTGTGTTCTTGTGTTTGTGTTGTATTCTTCTGTTTTTTGTGGTTTTGTTTTGTCTTATGTATTATGTTGTCTATTATGTTGGGGTTGTATCCATTTTCTTGTGCTATGTATTTGATTGTGTTTAGTTCTTCGTTGTAATCCTGTTGGTTCATTGGTATGTTGAGTAGTCTGTGTACCATTGTTCGGAATGCAGCTTGTTTGTGTTGTGTTGGGTGGTTGGATGTGTTGTGTATGTGTGTTGTTGTTGTTGGTTTTCTGTATACTTTGAATGTGTGTTTGTTGTCTACTTTTGTTATTGTGATGTCTAGAAAATTTATGGATTTGTTGTTTTCAATTTCTAATGTGTAGTGTAGCTTTGGGTGTATTTTGTTTGTGTTGATGTAGGTTTTGGATCTGTCTTTTGTTTCCTTTGTATAGTATTTCTTTATTGCGAGTCGTGAAATAATCATAAATATACAAAATAACGTGTGTGCAGTACATTAGTAGTATTTAATTTACAAATCTGTGCTTCAGTGGCTGGCCATGATAATATCTTTGAAAAATGACTTTATTGTCAAATGCCTGGCATTAGAAAACAACAACACAACAACAACAACAGTACTTAATTTTAAGACTCTTTCAATCATATAGATTTTTAGGCATATTAAGCGTCCTTAGGAAATAATAACTAAATACAATAGAATTTCTCATATAGGCCTAGACAGTCCTCTATTATTCACGCCATTTTCTAGCCTAGGCCAGTTTTCCAAACCCACACAGCCAGCAAATCAGTTGTCACGAGCAGACAGTTTTAAGCTGTCGCGAGGCATTGTAAACCAAAACATAGCATCACACTGTATCACGTCGTGTTTGATTCTGTGTGCACCCAGCCTTACATGACTTTTTTGCTGGTTTTTTTAAGTCCTCTACCCATCCATCAAAGGTTCCCCACACAGTTAACACCCTGTATATGGAATAACTTCATATAAATTACACTTACCTACATGCATGTAGCCTTCTCTAATAAATAATCTGTTCAATAAGCGTGTTATGAAATAGCCGATAACTCTTGAATTGTAATAAGTTATATAAATAACCCACGCCATGGTAGAAACAAGTGAACACAGCATCCATGCAAAGTTGCTGTCCATTTTAATATCCTCCAGATGACTGGCATTCATATGCAATGCCTTGGCATCCATGCTGGAAATTGTCACTATCTCAGGCTCCATGATGAAAGTGTTCTTTTTTTAATAGAACAGAGGAAAACTATTTTATTTCACGCCATTTCTGAAACAAAGAATTAATTGTGTGTGCACCAAAATTCAAAATGTGAGCTATTGTAGTGAATTTTATTTTCAATTACACAGACAAAACCTATACAATAATTACATAAAATGCACACAAATAATTCCTAAATGTTCATGATAAGTACTCAATACTTTACAAACTGTTAATAGTTTCCAGCTTAAATGAATATCAGAAATTGAAACTTAAAGGTTAATTAAGTAGGTGAATTTATCAGTGATAGGTTATCGCATTTAGTACTTAAGGACAGATGGTGCGATACAGAAGCAGGGCATGTAGCACGTATGAGCGAATCCAGAAATGCATATAGAGTGTTAGTTGGGAGGCCGGAGGAAAAAGACCTTTAGGGAGGCCGAGACATAGATGGGAAGATAATATTAAAATGGATTTGAGGGAGGTGGGATATGATGATAGAGAATGGATTAATTTTGCTCAGGATAGGGACCAATAGCGGGCTTATGTGAGGGCGGCAATGAACCTCCGGGTTCCTTAAAAGCCAGTAAGTAAGTAAGCAAATACAGTACTTTTCACTTTACTGAGGGGACACAAAGTCTGTTGTGTGCTGTTTTCTCTTGAGAATTTTATTTCAATTGTTTGTTATTAATTTTAAGTACATAGTGTGGCCTAGTTTGGATACATGCATCTTAGGTATAAAACTAGACAAGATATAAAGTTTCTTCCAGTCTTCTCTGGTGCTCAGTAGTACGTAACTGTTGGCAACATTTTCAAGAATTTTCAGAGCTTTTTCCTTACAATCATATTGCAGTGCGCAAAATGTTATAAGTAGTTATTTCTATGCCATCGTGATATACATAAAGATCAAGGTGCAGCTTTGACAATATATGGAAGCCAAGGTAGTGGGTTCCAGTCTTTTCTAGGGCAAAGATGTTCGTCCACTGTCAATGGGTGCCACATACTTTCGTTAGATAGAGACCCAAAACTGAGATGACCACACCATGTCAGTCTCATGTATCTGTCACGTAGTTTATGATAAAAGGCTCAAATAAGGTAAACATCCTGCAAACAGTATGCACATCCTCAATTGATAAGATATATGAGTATCCTGCTAGTCATTCAAACGATAGTACATATTTCACCATCATCATCTTCCTCCCATGTATTAGGCCTGGTGGCCTGTTACGATCTTGTGCCACCGTTTGAGTGGTCTTCCTAAAGATTTCTTTCCTCTTGGATGGTAATTCAAAATCTGACGAGGGATGTGGGATCGATCCATGCGCTGAAGGTGCTGCTGCCAATTATTTCTATATGTAGTTATAATGGTCCATAACCGAAGAGATTTGAAGTTCTTTAAGGATATCTACATTTTTCTTTTTGTCTAACTTTGTGTATCCAGCTGTTCTTCTCATGAACTTCATTTCGCTAGCTGTTATTCTGCTTATATCTCCTTTACATATAGTCCAAGCTTCGCTCCCATAGGTAAGCAATGGTCTCGCTAAGGTTTTATAAGCTCTTATTCTTGTATGTCTTTGCACTAAAGATGGCTTAAAAACTCTATTAATGGTTCCCATGGACTTATAATTCACTTTGCGGATAATTTGAGATGTGTTTTTTGGAGGGGGGGAATTAACATTTTCATTTCCGTTTTTACTCGATTTACGCTCTCCCCTCCCTCTTAAGAAATCTGCGATCTAAAATAAAAAAAAATTAACACTCATCTAAGAAACAAGAAAAGATGGCAGATTATTTTTGTTACACTAAAGTGTGTTATGATATTTTGTAAAACTTATGTTTCTTGCATTAAAATTCTATTCCACTGCAGTACTGTCTCATATTATATAGGCCCTATAATGTTTCAAACTGTTCTGTACTTGATTCTGGAGTGTATTTTAGTAATTAAACCTGTCAGAGTAACTTTTACTGGACTTTTACCAATAACGTATTAATCAGCATGATTACATAGAAGGTTGTACTGTAATTGATTTTATTGAGAAAAATAACCATAAAAAATAACAGAAAGATATAATAGTTTTAAAAGTTAAATAGAATGAATGAAGTTATTTGGCTATGTATTCACTATGTAGTTGTTGAACCTTCAAGTTCTATTGATTAAATATTTTAAGATGTCCTCTCCCCCCTCCCCCGACGCCCAATGGTGGGGTCCTAACTTGCTGTCATTCGCCCTGACTCTTGCGAGCTGGTTCACAGATGTCACTAGTGTTGAGAAGATTAGACCATCTAGTTTGCTAGGGACTAACCAGAGTGCACCACGCACTGTAGGTCCACATTTCAGTTGTAATGAATGTGATGAAAAAATTTTTGGGATACCATAGAGGAACTGGAATACCTGGAGAAAACCCCTTTTTTGCCTGGAACACGGGCTTGCTCAAGACAAGTTAAAAATTCAGGTTCTAGCAGGATTTGAACCCAAGCCCCTGGATTATAAGTTCAGTGCACAAGAAATGGATTCGGAACACCTCAAAATCTGTGCTTCAGTGGCTGACCATGATAATATCTTTGAAAAATATTGGAGTCCAAGAGGTCAAATGACATTATTGTCAAACGCCTGGCATTAGAAAACAATAACAACAACATAAGTTCAGTGCTCTAACACTGAACTGTGGCGGTATTTTCAGAGATATTTGTACCTAACTTTTACACTTCAATTTTTTATTTCACTCATTTTTATTAACACTTTAACACTATATAACATATGTCAATATAAAACTGCAATTCATTGTGTTTTGTAAATTTATAAAACCTGCAAGCTACTGATTTTAACAGTCAAATGTTCTTAAAGAAACAGTTGTAAATTAACTTGTTTTTCTTCACTTCACAATACAACTTCAGTTTTGTAAAATGGATGTAATTTTTCTCTGTTGCTCTCACCAATTAAATTACAGAATATATATTTACTTTAGTGGTAACGAAAAATCCACAAGTACGAGAAGAAACAACTTAAGAACTAATGACATTGTTAGAATTTTGAAGAACTTGAGAAAAAATAATAGGCCTATTTCAAATTTTTTTACTTGGTTATTTAACGATGTTACACATCAACTACTGTGTTATATAGCGTCAATAACTGGTGATAGCGAGATGGTATTTGGCGAGATGAGGCCGGGGATTCGCCATAGATTACCTGACATTCGCCTTACGGTTGGGGAAAACCTCGGAAAAAACCCAACCAGGTAATCAGCCCAAGTGGGAATTGAACCCACACCCGAGTGCAACTCCAGGTCAGCAGGCAAATGCACTGCCATATGAGCTACACTGATGGCTTATATTTCGAATTTAAACAAACCAACAATGTTATTTTCATGACCAACAAAAACTTCATTAACCTTTCGGTATGTAGGTGAAAGTACTATCACCATAATTCTTAATACAATTTCCTACTTTGAAAATGTATCGAATTTATTAGCTGAGCAAGCTTACAGAAAAATTTGATGAATATCATCGTGAAATAAGTCGAGTTCTTACTGGTCCGTTACAGTCTCGCATCATCTTTTCATTTATCTTCCTAAGCTTCTTTTGCCTTTTGAAAATATAGGTATCTCATGATAGGCTATGCTCTGGTAGTCTTTCTGGTTCCGTTCTTACAAGATGTTACTTCCATATTTTTCTGCATTCCTGGATGTAATGTATGACTGATGTATGCTACGCTTTGTTCCCGTTGTGCGGTACATGATAACACATTATATGCTCTCCTGTCCAAATTCCATCCATAATTTTTCATGATACAACCTACTTTTACTGACGAAGCTCTGAAGACAGCCACGGCAATATAACTGTTGCACTCACTTGGAAAGAAACTGCTACAGCTAAGTCCAGAGACATTTAGGTGGCAGTCTTACCAACTGGACTTACCAGCAACAGGCCTGTAAACTTCCTTGGGACATTTATCTACATTCAAGAGTCATCATAATGAAAGCTGGACCCTTCATGTCTTGGCAGGGGTGGCGCCAGCGAGGGGGTTTTGGTGGGCTGGAGCCCAACCAAAACTAATTTGAGCCCATCTTTAAGCTCTTCCAATATTAAAATGAATAGGCTATCATATGAATAATTATTATGTACCGTATTGTTAATCAATTTCACGAAACAGTAATTGTTTAAAATAGTGCGTAATAATGACTTTGTAATGAGCTTTTCAAGAGTAGGTCTCTATTAAGGGCTTCTTTGGTTCAATTCAATATAAAGTGCATTATAGTTAAGACACTGCAACAATCTTTATCGCCTCTCTGCCTGTTGAGCTACTGTTTATTAATGCAACCCTACACTTCAGTGTCAGTGACATTTTCTCTGAGTAGGCCCTATTGTTGTCAATGTAATAAGAAAAATGTTCGTTCAACCTTGCCTGTTTTTCTTCCTAGAATTATGCTGTTATATGTTTTGCAGACGAAGTGATGGTAGTTTTCAGTGCTTGCAACATTTTGCACAGCTTAAAAATGACAATGTATACTTATTAATTGTTACCATCATCATCATCATCATCATCATGTTCTTCTGCTCCTCCTCCTCCTCTCACAAAAATGTCAGGTCAGTTGATCTATTTCAGTAATTAAATTAGGCCTAGTCTAGTGTACTCTTCCAAAGTTAAGTAGGGTTAGAGTTTTCGTCAGACCTTTGCACCCTCGTATTTATTGTGATGTTAAGGCCTACACAGCAGAGAACAGTATCCTACTAAAAGCACGAAAATCGTTATATGTCCGTTTTGATACAATATCAATCAAAACAATAACTGGATCATGGAAAATTACGTAATTCTTCAGCAAATATAGGGGTAAGAGTATTCTTTACCATGGAGAAATAATTAAGCCATTCATACACAATCTTAAATTAATACAATAATGAAGTAACATAATTTGAGTATTATTATTCATTACTGTGCATTTTAACCGGGATGCTAATAAAAGAGGCTAAATGTTACCTTTTAATTACGTTAGGCGCCTACAACTGAATCTGAAATTTACTCTTCAAGCATTACAATGGTATAAATGAATCGTTTTATGAAGTCATCGCTCTCGTTGTTCTTAGAGTCACTGACTTTCGGCAACGTTAGGAAATTGATTTTTCTGTTACACTATGGTATACCTTATATAATAAAACATAATTATACACAAAACCTTACCTAGTTCGCAGCAATAAAACGTTCGATTACACTTCATACGTATAAATGCAATTGCATAGTCCAATAAGCTATTATTAATTTCTATCCGTGAAATAGATATTTTGACAGTTGGCGAATAGGTTATCATCACTAAATAGAGCCTCGTACATTTAGTATAATTTCCTTCTATGTTAAATTGAACTCGTGTTAATGATAAATGTGACTTGTATTTCTGCTTAGTAATAGTATTAAATAACAATAAATTATCCCTCCATTCCCTGTCTTTCTTTTTTTGTTCTTATTTTGTTCAATTCATCGATCCCCACTCAGTCCACGCTACTTCCCTGTCCCCACTCATACAACGCCCCCATCACCACTCGATTCACCACTATGCGACGAAATTAACACTTCAAAGGGAAATAAAATAAACGCCAATCTTAATAAATACACTTAAATCACAAAGAACTCAATCAACAGGCGTTAACAATGCTAAAAATTTGCTGCGCTTTCGTTCTGAACTGATTTATGTCTATGAATAATAATTGTTTTTAAACGCAGGTTGGTATTACCGTCATGATACAAAAAGATGAATTCGAACTCTTATTTGTATGCATCATTAAAAATACGCCTGAGTGCATATGAAATCGTAATAAAAACTGCATTTCTTCAATTTTTTTTCCATAGTTCCCTAGAATTTATTTATTTATTTTGTTTTAGGATATTGTCTTCACAAACTCGAAGTTAACATAACTCTTTTGCTCCGTAAACCAAATTATACATAATTATATGGAGAAAGAAAAAGCGGTGACACAGATATAGTAACTAAAAATAAAATAAAATTGTACGTTATTGGTACGAAATATTATTGTTATAATTATTTTCAACACATAATTTATTTATGATATTTACCGTATCGTCTGCTCTCTGCAGACAGACAACATCAGAACAAAAATTGCAGTTTCACATTCATTCTTTCATAATGTTGCGCACTATCATTGCAAAGTCGCCAACAGTCACAAAATTAATGTGTTGTGCACATGAAATCCGTACTCATACAAATGAAACACAAACGACGCATAAATTGATTAAATAAATAGAAAAATATTTTCCTCTCATTTGAATATCGAGTGAACATTGTGCTTATTACAATTTTACAGCCTTTTTATATTGATTTTGGAACAACTCTGCTTTCTCTTTTAGTTACACAAGGTTGCACCTTGAAATCTGATATAGCCAACAATTGCAAAATTAATACACTGAATGTAAACGTATATATTATAAAATGAACGTGAAAATATATACGTTGCAGAAATCAAAATCGTATTTTCCTTATTTATATCATTTTCAATATAACTGCATTGTGTTGAAAAATTTAGGTTCATCATTTAACTTCACTAATTACAGAATATAGTCAATACGGTAGTTTGTATTACTGCATGAGCTCTGAGTGAACTATAAATTTGAAGTACGCCAAGAAAATAGTTCGCCTTTGGAGTGGAGCACAGCAAACTTTAGTTCCTTGTGCCGTTCTTGCACTTAAGAACTCATGTTAAACCAGAAAAAAATTGTTTGTATTTCACAGAATTTATCCACACGTCACATACAACGAACAGAAATTAACATAAATTATGCGTTTTATATCGAAATTTAGTATCTCACAAACATGTTCAAATGCATCTTATAGAAGTAAAAGCTTAGGCTACTATTACATATTTGCATTTTAATCGGTTATTTGAAGACGGTGTATCAATTACCAGATTATAAAGTGTCGATATCCTATGATATGTACATCTATTATCAGGCAGTACATCTCACTTGACGATATGTGTCAGAGGAAGAACAATTGTTTGTATGCATCTGAAGTCTGATTAGTGTAATATGTAGCTAGTAGGCGATGTATGCAATGGAGAGGGAAAGGAACTAGCCACCTTACCCCACATCTCCTAGCCTAGTTGCCTCTGAGGTTGAGACCTGTCTTCGGACAGTTGACTAAACAACAATAGTGCTGATGTAATTGGTGATAGCGAGATTATATTTGGCGATGAGGCCGAGGATTCACCATGGGATTACCTGACATCCGCCTTACATTTGGGAAAAATCTCTGAAAAAAACCAACCAGGTAATCAGCCAAGGCGGAAATCGAACTCATGCCGAGCGCAGCTCTACATATATTACAATGTAATTTAAAGACTTTTTAACAGTTATAATTGAGCATATAATAGTATTATAATAATGGCAATATAGTGTTAAAAGTATAACTGTTGTTTTACAGTAGGCCCTAATGTGTTCAAGTGCTTTGGATACAGTATTCACATAGAGTTCGTATAATAACCTTCATTTTTCCTTCTTTTGTTTATTATTTCATCTAGAGAGTAGTCGGAATAGTACTTACATTATATATCTTCCGGTATGTTTATATTTATTCTCATGTAAAGTTTCATGGAGTTGAAAAATGTACTGAAACACTTCTTTAAACGCTGGGCTGAAATACGCCGTCTTTCTTTCTTATTAACCGCTGGCGTATGAATACAGGAAGTTAAATGTAAATAGTCCTGGTGACTTTTTTATGGAATGAAAGGACTAAACGAGTCTGTTGGCCGATTCAACTCAGTTTAGTTTGTACGTAAGAAGAAGTAATCAAATCATTGAATCATCGCGGAATAAGTAATTCACTATTAAATAAACTAGACGTAGGAGTCACAACTTTTAAGTGCAAACATAGTACAATGCATATTTCGTAAAAGAACAAAAGAATCGTAACGTGCTATTTTACTCCCAGGAATTGTGGCAGACAATATGGCTCAAAGAGAAAAACAACGGAGTAGTGTAATTTGGAATTATTTCAGAAGACTCCCAAATGGCAAAGTTCAGTGTGATTTGTGCAACAATACGCTTGCATTCAAAGGAGTTGCTACATCTAATCTAAATCGACACCTTCGTGGAAAGCATCCAACGACGATTCTCGATATGAAAGACTCTTGGGCTCAATTGGAACAAGCTGTGGGGCAGTTTGTTGACGTTAATCAGACAGTTACTTCTGATGTGAAAAATCAACAATCGTGGGTACAAGAAGAAGATAATGTCGAGTCTTCAGAAGACATGTGTCAGTTCGTGAATACAAGTACAAACGTTAAAGAGCAATCTGATTATGAACAAGATCCCATGGAACTTGATCAAGAGGAAGCAAGCTTGGAGGCAAAAATTAAAGGAGATAGCACAAGTGTTAATCATTCAGATGTAGTGCGTAGAGGAAGACATAGTGTTAGTGCAATGTGGGCTTATTTCACGAAAATTTCAGATGATAAAGTGAGATGTGATTTGTGTAGCAGTGAGTTTTCTTTCAAAGGATCATCTACATCAAATTTCATTCGACATATCAGACTAAAACATCCAACATTGGACCTCGATGAGAAACCAGCAAAAGTTGTGATAGTTTATGAAGAAGGTGGGCCTTTGGAAAGTGTGCGGCAGGCATTAAATTCAAATGAAAAAGCGCAAGCAGAATATGAAGGAGAGACTTTAGATGAAGTAACTGTACAACAGAGCGAAAGTCCAAATGAAAAAGAAGGAACGAGGATAGTTTACCGCAGAACATCGCAGAGGAGTGTTGTTTGGGATTATTTTACACGTATCGCAAATGACAAAGTTAAATGTGAATTGTGTAATGGTGTTCTTTCGTATAAAGGGATCTCAATGTCAAATTTAAACAGGCATATTCGTGCAAAACACACGTCAGTAAATTTACCCGTATCTCGGACGCGGAGCCGACCTGAACACGAAGAGGAGGCATTGGAAAACGAACAAGTAATTACAGAATCAAAACAACGATTAGCTTATGAATACGAACAGTTAGGAGAAGAAATACTTGCACACACAACAGAAGAAAATAACACTGTGTCTTTTTATAACAAGCCTCGTAGAGAAAGACATAATGTTAGTGTAACTTGGGATTATTTTATAAGACTAGGAAATGAAAAAGTGAAATGCAACTTATGTAATAAGGTGCTGTCATACAAGAGATCTTCGACATCAAATTTAAATAGACACATGCGATTAAAACATCTTGACAGAAATGCCTGGGTATATGACGAAAGTGAACAAATGGAAGACGTACAACAGGTTTTAGAAGTCGTTCCTGATGCAGACAATCACTCCACAAATGATCCGGAGCCACTAAATTCAACTTTCTCGTGTGCAAATGGTCAGAATCCAGACAACCAAAACCATTCAAAACTTTACCGCTATGTCAGTGCGAACAAAAGGAAAATTATAGATGAACAGCTTCTCCTTATGATTGTGAAAGGATATCATCCATTTAACATTGTGGAAAGTGTGGAGTTTCAAAATCTAGTAAAACTGCTAAACCCAAATTACGAATTACCATCCAAAAAAACTCTGTCTAATAATTTGCTAAGTATGTTTTATAATAAAACACTTGAAATGGTAAAGACGAATGTACAAAATGCTTCACATGTCTGTGTCACAACAGATAATTGGACTTCGATTATAAACGAAAATTACATGGCTGTTACTATTCATTTTATTGATATCTGCTGCTCACTGAAATCTTACACGATTTCTTGCTTTAGCTTCACTAATGGAGATGTAAGTGACACAATTTCAAAAGAAATGACTAACCTGTTAGGGGAAAACAAAGTTGTGGCTTGTATTACAGATAACTCTGTTGATGTAGTTCGTGCAGTACAGAAGTGTGGTTGGTCTCACATCCCTTGCTTCGCTCGGACTCTGAATGAAATTGTGCAAACCAGCATCGAGGAAATAAAAGAAACTCGTCTCAAGGCAAGTTCAATTGTAGAGCATTTCAAAAGAAATGCACAGTACACAGAAGTGCTGGTGAATACACAAACAGAAATGGGTCACCCATTGATATCATTAAAGCAAGAACTCGGGTCTCACTGGAATACAACGTATGACATGTTCGAACGGCTACTGAAAACAAGAGAGCCTTTGTTGTCAACCATTGCCATCACAAATTCAGATCTTCCAGAACTATCGAGTGAAGACTGGGAGATAATCCAAAAGTCGTGTGACATACTGAAATGTTTTCATGAGGTCTCTGTCGAACTGCAAAATGAGAGATACGTGATCATTTCAAAGGTGGCTCTGCTGATGAAGGCGCTCACCAATATCTGTAAGCAGGCAAAGGATAAAGCCTACGAAAATCCGAAGCTGAATGCCATGATTGAGGTGATGAACGAACAGCTGACACTGAAATTTCAAGCATATGAGAGTGTGAATGTTATGTGGGAAGCGACATTCTTGGATCCTAGATTTAAAAAATACGGATTTCCAACAGAAAGTAAATTCCATGAAATAAAAGAAGAGATCGTAAACGAAGTCTCTGAAGTTAAACAAATTGACCATTATGAGTTGCTAGCATCATCTGAATCTACGAAAACAACAGACAACTCAAGTTCGATCTGGCAGGATTTTGATTCAAATGTTGTGCACCTCGTCCAGACGGAGAATTCCAGAGCAACCAGCATCATTGAAGTGGAGAAGTACTTGGACCAGCCACTCCTGTCGAGACACGAAAATCCACTCAAGTGGTGGAAAGAAAATAAAGTTCTCTACCCCAGACTATTCCATTTGGTGAAAAGAAAATTCTGTCTTGTAGCGACGTGTGTCCCAAGTGCGAGAGACTTCTCAAAGGAGGGACGAGCCATGACTGAGAAACGCAGCGTGCTCACTGGTAGCAAAGTATCCAAGGTCGTGTTTCTTAATTCTAATTTGAGCTGAATGCATAGTGTTGTTATGTGGAATCACAATTATCCAAAATTACTGGACCAGCAGTTGTCTATCATTCAACCAGAATGAAGGTATCGTGTGGTTAGCACGATCCCCCCAGCCGTTATAGCTGGTTTGCGAAACCGGATTTTCACAACCAATCGTAGCTCCCCAAGTGCATCACGATGCTGGGTGGCCACCGGTCCCATACGCTGGCCGAAATTTCGTGAGAAAATTTCTTCCCCCATGGGGATTCGAATCAGCGCGAGTCCTAGGCAGGATGCCTTAGACCACGATGCCACGGTGCAGAACTTCTTTTCTTCAATGTCTGCTCATAATTTTCTTCCTTGTTTTCTTCTTTTCTTCATACTGTTTCTCTTTTTATTAATTTTCAGCTCTTCCTCTTCTACTTCTGTATCCTTTGTCACCTCTTCTTTTTCTTGTGTTTTCAGCTCTTCATCCTCTTACCACCCTCTACGGGCTATCATTTTTTTTTTCTATGGGGAGGAGTCCAAAGGCTAACATTATAGCCTCGAATGGACATATCGTGCCTTAATAATAATAATTCGTGGCACAACAGCCCCTAGAGGGCTCAGGTCAACCAGCCGACTGCTGACTTCACATCCACATGTCTCAGCAGAGGTGAAATCATCCAACTAGTATGGGGGTACAGTAAAACCTTGGATTACGAGCATAATTAGTTTCGAAAAGGTGCTCTTAATCCAAAACACTCGCATATCAAAGCGACTTTCTCCATAAAAACAATGCAACTCAGATTAATTCGTTTCACAACCTTTTATTCATGTAAAATACAGTGTAATTTATGTAAAAGTCAATGCAATAGTGCAACACAAATTATTTTCCTGTATTTTGTTTTCGAGTGTCTTTCACCTGTTTTACCACTTAGTATATTTTTTGAACATTTAAAGAAAATATTTTCACTATCACTAACAGAATCACTTCTGACTGCTTGATGACACCTGCTTTTGCCTTGTTTTGAGGATTTTGCGGAAATGTGACATTGCGTTGTCATTAAACAGTTTTATCGCATGCACTGCTACAACCTTATCTGGGTGGTGAATTTGAACAAAATTTTGTACTGCTTCTCACTTTTCACATATATCTTTAATTTCATTAGAAGCGAGGAATTCGTCCACTCTTTTCTCCTCTTTCTCCTCAGACAAGATCCCTCCATTGCTTCTTGTTGTTATATACAAATCGTGCTGCTAGTATTGCAAAACATTGCTCATTTATTTTTTTTATTTTAGTAGGTTATTTTACGATGCTTTATCAACATCTCTGGTTATTTAGCATCTGAATGAGATGAAGGTGATAATGCAGGTGAAATGAATCCGGGATCCAACACCGAAAGTTACTCAGCATTTGTTCATATTGGGTTGAGAGAAAACCCCGGAAAAAACCTCAACCAGATAACTTGCCCCGACTGGCAATTGAACCCAGACCACCTGGTTTCACGGCCAGACACGCTAACCGTTACTCCATAGGTGTGGACCATTGCTTGTTATCAAACTAAAATGTTTCCTTATTGTTCACTCATTTTGCAAAACACTCGCAAACTAATTTTTTCATAATCCAAGGTTTTACTGTATAATGTAGTTAGAATGGTGATCCTCCCAGTCATAGCTGGTTTGCAGAATTGGATTTTCCTACCTATTATAGCTTCTCATATTCATCACACTGGCCGAAATTCCAAGAGAAAATTCCTTCCCCATGAGGACTTGAACCGGAACGTATTCCATAACACAAGTCCAGATATGATACCTTAGGCTACGATGCTATAGGGCAGGACATTGTTCCTTATTAATCCTTTACTTAGGAATAACTGTGAAGTCTGAACAGCTGCTTTCTTCGTAGATACCGCAACTGAACTTTTTCTTACCTACTCCTCCCTCTCTTGCCACAATGGATTCACAATTTCGTGAGAGGACCAAGTTCACAGCTACTCCAGTTGCTGGCTAACACCTTTTTTGATCAGTTCATTCCAATAGCCATGTCTCCTGTTATTCTTCCAATGTCAAGAATTCCATTCCTGAAATAATGAAACATATAAAGTGGAGTTCATTGCTTCTGATGAAAAGATGATAGTAGGATAACATCTAGCACAGGAGAATTTGATATTGGAGAGGGACAACCAGTAAATTTTGCCTGGACTCTCCTCCCATTCATGGAGAGACTTCTTTCATATGCTGCAAATGTATCACACACAGCTTATCTCTTTATTTTTCTGCGAATCTGTTATTCCTTTTAAGAGGAATTTTACATGAACATATGGGAAAGAAAAAAAAAAAGAAATTTTCTAATATATAAACAGCTTGTATAATAATAATAATAATTTGATGTAATTTTTACAGCATTATAATCAGTGTTGCCAGAACAGCGGAATTTTTCGCCAGATCTAGCAGTTTGCGACCTTATTCTAGCTCAAATATTTCTATCTAGCGGATAACAGATTTTCTAGCGGTTTTCATTTCATTTAGCTTTACGCTAGCGGTTTTGCATTTCACTGTCGAACAACAATTTGTTAATGTTGCCACACTTCACATTTATGCGTGTAGACTGTAGAGCAATATATTTTTTCCAGTGACTTAGAAGTGTTAATGAACAAACCAACAATAAATGGTGTTGTTTTCGCTAGCCTATTAGAATTACTAAATTGAATAAATCGAATATCGATCATTCAAAAGTTTCAAACATTTTTCTTTAACAGTGTCCAGCAAGGCAGTAGTAAATTTCATTCAGTTGAGGTGGATTTATTTATTTTATTTTAGTAGGTTATTTTTACGACGCTTTATCAAAATCTTAGGTTATTTAGCATCTGAATGAGATGAAGGTGATAATGCCGGTGAAATGAGTCTGGGGTCCAGCACCGAAAGTTATCCAGCATTTGCTCATATTGGGTTGAGGGAAAACCCCAGAAAAACCTCAACCAGGTAACTTGCCCCGACCGAAATCGAACCCGGGCCACCTGGTTTCACAGCCAGACGCGCTGACCGTTACTCCACAGGTGTGGACCGGTTGAGGTATTTTTAACAGTGCACGTATAAAGAATGCCGTACAGCCAAGTAAATTGCAATAGTCCTCACTATCACAATAATTACATGAAAATTTCTTTCATTTATAGATGCCTAAGCCACAGTACCAATAGAAATTCGTTCTGCATGGCTCCGCAATCTGTTGCTTAAAAAATAAATGTGTGTCAGAGTACGGCTAATGAAATAGCAAAATGCAAATTCTGTAATAAAACACTATCCAATAAACTAAGCGACTTAAAGGCACATGTGACTTCAAAGAAATCACAAACAAGCTCAAGCTGTTATAAATTTCTAATGCTGTAAAAATTACATCAAATTGTGGGTGCAGTCTTTTGTACATCTGCAATTTAAATATTGCCAAATTTTTAATAACATTTCCATGTATTCATGTAAAAGTCCCCCATAATGCCATGACTACAACCTGAGAGGCAAGTAAATCAGGCACATACCTGAGTGCAAAGAACTATAAACCGAATATTTTGTGTTGTCTGAGAGCTGTTGTTCCAGTCTGGTGTGATAGACGACATTATTTTTATTATTGGCTTATTTAATTTTAAAGAAAAAAACTACTTTATTTCTAAACTGTATGTAACTAAATGGGGGTCATTCCACAGTAAGTGGTCCTGTGACTAACACTGTATTTTATTATTGTTTATTCAGTAAATAATAATATTGCACTGAGCTAATATGAAATTAGTAGCAGATTTTGAGCTGGATAAAACTAAAAAAACAGGACATGAATATATTTATTAGTTTTAGATACATAACATTCTGAATGTCCTGTGACTAACGAAACTTACTGTGGAAATGGATGATGATGAATGTTTTGTTAATACAAATTTAAGTTAGTACAGATATGGATAATCGTGGTTCCAGTGCTTCTAAGCTATTAGAAAACAAGGCTATGTGAAAAATCTCGAGTTTACAGGAAGGACTCAGATTGTTAAACATTGTCCAGAGAAGTGGAAAATCTAGTCTTAAAGTTATGTTTGAGTATGTGTTGTGTAATTTTTTTATACAAATATTATGAATTTTTGGCATATTTAGCCACCATGATGAGTCTGGAAACTCTGATGAGAACTTAATCGATATCATAAAGATCTCTACAAGCTTAAAACTGACTTATTTGTATCGGAATTTGTACATATATATATATAAACAAAATATGGTCCAGATCAGGGATGGAGAAATTTGGCTCATAGGCCATTTACAAGTAAAGAATATTACTGATTACCAGAGACCGGAAGTTTAGGCATTATGAATCATTAAACGAGGCAGGCAAAAAGACATAAATAGCTAAACAGCAGGCAAAAAGGCATTATAAGTAGCTAAAATACACAATAAAAGGCAATTACAAAAACCTTGCATTAGACCCACAACCTTGCACTTTCCAAAAAGGGATTTCGGCAGCAAGAAAAGCTTTACATAAGTCGAATGCAAATTGAGATTTTTGACTCGATGTTGGAATTACTGTTGGAAGCAAAGAAATCTTCTTCCCAGTAGCCTTGGAAAGTGCATTTTTGTGTTTGGTTGTACTGATATGTTGCGATATGAAATATTTAGCTAGCTACAACAATGTGACAATGAAAACTGAAAGAAAAATACTGTTAGACCCGCACTTATTGTCGCCTTGTCAAATAAACACAAGCAATAATTAAAACGCTTACTGTTCTACATTTTTGCACGGCAGCACTCATTGTTGCAAAGAGTACGTATATGAACTGACTGAAAGACAATAATATACATTCGGTGAAGTCACTTTCATTGTAGTGGTTATAGAAATAAATTAAAATATACTTGTAGGCAATTTTTAATAATAAATTAATAAATAATGGATAAATAATCAAATAAAGGCAAAAAAAAAAAGCATTTATTTTGTAAATTAGGCATTTATATTAAAAAGAGCAACATAAAACTGTGATGTTTCAATCACAAAGGTATAATTCGTACAGATTTACTTTCAAAATGAAGATAGATTTAACACTTAAAAAAGGCATTCTGCCAAAGTTCCAGTCTCTGCTAATTATAGTCTAGAATATTAGAAACACATGTACAGGGTGTAAATGATACAGATAACGAAAATTTTGCTGGTGATAGGAATGGTTTTCCTGAACAAAAATGTCTAATAGAATTTCCCGAAATTCTTAAGTTTAAAATGTGTATGCATGTGCGCACATGCGTGCTTATGTCTTTTTTTTTTTCGGACAGATAATAAAATTTAGAATATTTTAAAAACATATTGTTTATTATTAATCTTTTTTTTTCTTTAACCTATACACTAAAGTAGATATAACATACTAATTATTTTAACAGAAAGTCAGCCTAGTCATTGAACAGATACAATCATTGATCAATTCAGAAGTCTGCAATGTGGAAATCATTATTTATATAAACAAACTGGTGCTTCTGAGGTAGACGTGCATTTAGCCTCTCCATAAATGAGATGCGTATCACATAGCTCATGAACACTAGTACAGGAGAAAACAAAGTCACAATGTCATCATTAGATCTAGGGCATGTATCCACTGAAGAAGAAATCAAGTTACCTACGACACGCATAGTTATGCATATAGAATGTTAGTTGGAAGAGCAGAGGGAAAAAGACCTTTGGGGAGACCGAGACGTAGATGGGAGGATAATATTAAAATGGATTTGAGGGAAATGGGATATGATGGTGGAGACTGGATTAATCTTGCTCAGGATAGGGACCGATGGCGGGCTTATGTGAGAATGGCAACGAACCTCCGGGTTCCTTAAAAGCCATTTGTAAGTAAGTAATATAAGGTAGCTACTTATTTTTTTCATCAGCAAAGAGAGAAAGAAAAGACAGTCTTATAACTCGCTGATTGGTTAACAGGGTGACAAATAATCGGGGTTCTACTGTAGTAAGACACAACCAAATTTTGATCGAATATTTGGAGAAATGAAACTGCAACTGTTGAAGACAATTATTTTGAATGTTGTTTGAGAATGAACAAATTTTTTTAAACATTGTTTAATGAGCAGTATTACTTAAGGTACGGTCACACGTCGCTACTTTTGCAGCGCTGCAGTACAAAAACTGCGCTACTCTCGTACTGCGACGTGTTAACAATGGTGCAACGTGAAAAGTAGTGGCTGCCGAACCTGCTGCCCGCTACTTTTCCATGCTGCGCGCAACTTAAAAGTAGCGACGTGTGAACAGGGTTCTCAGGGTTGCAGCCGCAGCATTTTTGATATCGGTTTTGTTGAAACTTTTGCTGCGGTTGTGACCAGTGTTGCCACCCAAATGTGCCAATGATACTTTTATTGTTTGGATGGTATTTTAATGTTAGATGTGATGAAAATAAATTATTTGTAACAGTTATTAAATGCACAACGCAGCCTGAGCATATTTGCTGACGATATAATTCACTTTTTTAATTTTCTGTAGCGTAGTTTCAAACAGGAGGGTTGCCAACATTAATTACGTGAATATGCTGTTGGTTATCATTTAAGTATATAGGCGTTTTTAAAAGCTTTATAGTAAAAATAATGCCAATTTCTGAATACTAGTTAGGACAGAAAAGCAAATAATAGATAAGCAAGCTTTCACATGAGTTTCTTAATAATGCGAACATAACCACAAATTGTATATTGAGAAGTCAACACGGAGATGGAAACCTGCAGCATGACTGCGGCTGCAAAAGTAGCGCCTTGTGTGTGAACAGACTCGCAACCTCCAGTTGCAACTTTTGCTGCACTCGGGTTGCGCAGCACGAAAAGTAGCGTGCAGCGCGCTACTTTTGGCTTACGTGTGAACACGACACGCAACTTTGCAGCTGCAGTACAAAAGTTGCGCAGCAAAAGTAGCGACGTGTGACTGTACCTTTAGTCATTATACCTTGCAGTTTTGTATGCAACTGTTTAAAGTCTAGCTACTTGCGTTGTATAGCAGTGTTCTCATCCTGCCCTGCACTGAGACCTTTCTTATTTATTATGCAACAAGTTTGATGGCATAAGCCAATGCTTTGCCATTTATAACCAACTGTAAGATTTGGTGTGTGGATAAGCTTCAGGGCTTCTACCGCGTTGTCTTGGTGTTGGTGGCTGACGTTTCGACTGCTGTGTTGTGGTCATCTTCAGAGCAGTTGTTGGATAAGGAAATAGTCTGCGAGCTGGTATATATATAGTAGTCTCTATGGGGGAGTACTTGCGTTGATAGGTCGTAGCTTCTCCTTTTGGCATCTGATTGGTCCTACTTGTCCAATCCGGTTGAGGTCTGTATGAAGGGGAGTATTCATATTAAATACGAGTCCTCATAAGGTCCGAAAGAGTGACCTTGATACCGTGCCCGATGTCTGGATGAAGGGGGGCGCCGCGTACATGTGGAGACCTGGTTTCTCATTCCTAAGTATAGGTCGTAGGTTCTCCTTCTGGCATCTGATTGGTCCTACGTTGTCCAATCCGGTTGAGGTCTGTATGAAGGGGAGTATTCATATTAAATACTGGCCCTCATAAGGTCCGAAAGAGTGACCTTGATACCGTGCCCGATGTCTGGATAAAGGGGAGGTGCCGCGTACATGTGGAGACCTGGTGATCTGAAGATGGCCACAACACAGCGGTCGAAACGTCAGCCACCAACACCAAGACAACGCGGTAGAAGCCTTGAAGCTATCCACACACCATGTACACCAGCCGCGAAGCCTACGCAAACACTTAACTGTAAGATTTCCTTACAATTATAGCTGATCAGGTTCAATTACAATTTACCTTGTATTTTGTTTACTTTATTATATAGGTGCATAAAGGTCTGTGGAACTCCTTCCACTTGTGTTGATTACTCTTAAATATTTCTTGGACGCAGCCTAAGAATATCTGGTTGTATACAATATGTGAAGACTGAAATGAGAATGGTAGGTTGTTAGGCGCTGTGTTCAATTCTGCTCTAATGTAATTATTTTCAGAGATTGTGTTTAGTGTAACATAGTTATTGATTGGTTTTGCAAAAGTACAGAATAGCAGATCTTCGACATTCTCTGCATGCAAGAAAAACTCAAGACCAATGGAAGTAAGAGAAAGCCAAGTGCAGATTTTATGTTTAATGAATTGTAATAAATGAGAATCAAAATGGCTGTGAAAAATAAAACTTGTATACTGTAACTCTGTTTATCTATGTGGGTGTGATTTCTTATTATAAAACAAGAAGAACTTGAGACAAGTGACATTTTCTGTTACAAAAATGTAGTTCCTAAAAAGCTTTGAAAATATAGACAGCATAAAAAAGGCCTTCCCATATGCCAGAATGTACATATTACATAATTATTCCATATGATGTTTATACATAGATACTTTTTTTTATCATTGTAACTTTCACTGCATGACCTCAGTCCTTTGTATAAAGTGATTAATGTAACGAATTTATTTCTGCATTAAATTTCTGAGTTGTGTAACTTGTAAAAAAATTTCTTTATGCAGTCCTCTACCAAGCACACAATTTTCAGTCTCTTGAAAGAATTATTTCTATACAAAATACTTTATGTAAAATGTGCATGCAGACATATCTCCTGCTCTTTCAAACTTCAGTTAAGTGAAATGATTACCTACCCTTTATCAGTTTTAACTTTACAATCTGCGATAATTTCCAAACAAAAACCTGCCTCTGTGAAATACTTATATGTGATGAAAAATCAAAAATCGTTGGGACTAATTTCTAGTAAATCACAAATTTAGACAGCCATTCCTAAAAGTACATCTTTCAATGCTAGTCAAGCATGTTAAAAATTGACTATTATATAATGGTAGTTGGCAAAACTGAAAAAAGCTAAAAGTTGGAATTTATAAAACATTTATATTACCGGTTGTTCTGTATGGTTGTGAAACTTGGACTCTCACTCTGAGAGAGGAACAGGTATTAAGGGTGTTTGAAAATAAGGTGCTTAGGAAAATATTTGGGGCTAAGAGGGATGAAGTTAAAAGAGAATGGAGAAAGTTACAAGCACAGAACTGCACGCATTGTATTCTTCACCTGACATAATTAGGAACATTAAATCCAGACGTTTGAAATGGGCAGGGCATGTAGCACATATAGACGAATTCAGAAGTGCATATAGTGTATTAGTTGGGAGGCCAGAGGGAAAAAGACCTTTGAGGAGGGCGAGATATAGATGGGAGGATAATATTAAAATGGATTTGAGGGAGGTGGGATATGATGATAGGGACTGGATTAATCTTGCTCAGGAGATCGATAGCAGGTTTTATGTGAGGGTGGCAATGAACTTCCAGGTTCTCTAAAAGCCATGAGTAAGTAAGTATGCAATAAGTATTTTAAATATTTTGAAAATTATTGCTATAGACGTAATGAAATATTCTGTTCAGATTTTATGTAATCACCTAATTATTGCTATAGACGTAATGAAATATTCTGTTCAGATTTTATGTAATCACCTAATTATTGCTATAGACGTAATGAAATATTCTGTTCAGATTTTAATCACCTAATTATTGCTATAGACGTAATGAAATATTCTGTTCAGATTTTACGTAATCCGTAATGAAATATTCTGTTCAGATTTTACGTAATCACCTAATTATTGCTATAGACGCAATGAAATATTCTGTTCAGATTTTACGTAATCCGTAATGAAATATTCTGTTCAGATTTTACGTAATCACCTGTACACCTAAATATCCTTATATTCTATTTGATTACTAATAATTATTGAATAAAAGTACTTTCCCAAGGTTGGCTTGCATTTGAAAATAAAAATCGTAAATAGTGATAACTCAAATGTTTATTTTTATTTTATTTGTTCAGTATGCTGTGTCTTTAGGCAACCCTTACTGAAGGGCAGCTACCCTTGTGGGATTTATATATATATAATACTTTCAACTGTTTGGAAAGACAGTTGTTTCTCACTAGATGATACAATCATAACCAATCAATAAAGGTCTACTTTGAAATATTTACAGATTCCGATACATTGTCAAATTTTTTTAAATTGAGTTACACCCTCCTGAATGTTAAACATAAACGTAGGACTTATGAAGGTTTCAACATTTAAATTATTTACGAGAATGATACTGATCATTCACATTACTAACCCACAATGCTTTCCTCATACTGTAGATGCACAGTGACACCACTTTCACACGAGTTATCTACTAGAGTTATTTAATTACGATGTACTGAGGTATATATGATATTTCCATGCAGAAATTCTGCGCCATCATATGATGAAGGATGAGTGGAACAGAGAAAATTCTCTCGGCACTGGGATTTGAACCCGGTGTGGCTTAGTGGATAGAGCATCAGCACGTAGAGCTGAAAAGACAGGTTCAAATCCCAGTGCTGGAGAGAATTTTTCTCTATTCCACACATCCTTCACCTACTAGAGTTGTTAACTAATGCTGAGTTCTTGGCAATAAAGCCATTAACTCTCTTGCTCTCCAATATTTCTCACACACAGTGGATTTAGGGGAAAGGGCTGGACATCGCTGAAGATGATACTGATCCATTTCTTCGTGAAGACTGCACAATGGACAAAGTGGTGAAGAAATAATTACAATTTTTGTTGAAGTGTTCTGATAAACAGTCATGCCCTGTGAGTAATCGAAAGGATGCAACTGCACTTTTCTTTGGATACTCAGGAATTATACTTTGTTGCACACTGAGACACTCCCATCTTTTATTATTTGAAATTTCGTGGAAATGGTATGATATTATATTCTTGATATTTTAGGTTGATTAGTCTTTCAAATGTTGAAAATGATAGAGTTGCCATAGGGTTTTGTAAGATTTTACTTCCCTTCTTAGCAAGACATTCAGCAGTATTGAAAACCTATCCTTTTGTTAAGCTTCATGAGATGGCATATAATTTTCTAATAATGTTATTTTTTTACCTTTACATAACAGATTGGTTGTTATAGCAGTAATAGCTGCTTTAGAATCACTGAATATAATGGCGTGTTGAAAATAAGAGCTCTGTACAACAGACTTTGAAGTGTCTGATAGATGGCTGCAACTTCTCCAACAAAATTTATAGTTCTATAACGTAAGGATTTATAAAATGAGAAAAGTGGACATAGCACCAGCACCTGCTCGATTTTGGTTGGACAATCGGGATCCATCAACAAAATTTTAGGGCATCTTCTGGAGTGTCAGGAGTGTCACTTTTTTTGGTATATTCAACCAGGTCCAAATAATACTCTATTTCTATTGCTTGTGTAGGGTTAGTTTTATGCATTAGGTTTTTTTTTATTTGTTGGGAGATTTACCTTTTTCTTAATTTCATGTATTTTAGAGAGAGCTTTCCTGAGATTTAAAGTTAATTACGAAAATTCTTAACTCCCAATTGCTAAATGGAAGTCTGATCAATTTTTCGTATTGAATAATAAATAGCATTCTTTTCTAGTTCATATTATTCAATAGAGGACTGATGAACTATTAGTTGCATTGCAGGAATTGGAACAGATTTGACAGCTCCTACCAGAGTGAAAGCGGTCTAATACATGAGTAGGGGAATCCCATTACTGGGTTGCTACTAGAGCAGTACATGTCAGGACAGTAAAGTAAATAGTTGGGGTAATGTCACTAAGAACAATATTGGTGATTGATATTATCACAATCTATGAAATTTAGAAATCGTCTCACCATTTGTAAGCTGTCACAACGGACAAAGAGTAGTTAAGCATATGAATGTTCACAAGTTCATTGAACCATTGATTTTGTTTTGACAAATGAAATACGGAGTGCAAATACATTTTTAGATTAGTGGAAATATACCTAGTTTTAGAGAGAGAGATAAATATTACGAAAAAGTAAAGAGTGCTAATGAACTTAGTTTCATTTCGAATATAGGTGATTTATTCTTATTGAATTTGGTATTCCCAAGAAACTAGGTCGATTAATTAAAATGTGTCTCAGTGAAACGTACAGCAGAGTTCGTATAGGTCAGTTTCTGCCAGATGCGTTTCCAATTCACTGTGGGCTAAAGCAAGGAGATGCACTGTCACCTTTACTTTTTAACTTTGCTCTAGAGTATGCCATTAGGAAAGTCCAGGATAACAGAGAGGGTTTGGAATTGAACAGGTTACATGAGCTGCTTGTCTATGCGGATGACGTGAATACGTTAGGAGAAAATCCACAAACGATTAGGGAAAAACACGGGAATTTTACTGGAAGCAAGTAAAGAGATACATTTGGAAGTAAATCCCGAAAAGACAAAGTATATGATTATGTCTCGTGACGAGAATATTGTACGAAATGGAAATATAAAAATTGGAAATTTATCTTTTGAAGAGATGGAGAAGTTTAAATATCTTGGAGCAACAGTAACAAATATAAATGATACTTGGGACGAAATTAAACACAATAAATATGGGAAATGCCTGTTATTATTCGGTTGAGAAGCTTTTATCATCCAGTCTGCTGTCAAAAAATCTGAAAGTTAGAATTTATAAAACAGTTATATTACCGGTTGTTCTTCATGGTTGTGAAACTTGGACTCTCACTTTGAGAGAGGAACACAGGTTAAGGGTATTTGAGAATAAGGTGCTTAGGGAAATATTTGGAGCTAAGAGGGATGAAGTTACAGGAGAATGGAGAAAGTTACACAACACAGAACTGCACGCATTGTATTCTTCACCTGACATAATTAGGAACATTAAATCCAGACGTTTGAGATGGGCAGGGCATGTATCCAGAAATGCATATAGAGTGTTAGTTGGGAGGCCAGAGGGAAAAAGACCTTTAGGGAGGCCGAGACGTAGATGGGAAGATAATATTAAAATGGATTTGAGGGAGGTGGGATATGATGATAGAGAATGGATTAATCTTGCTCAGGATAGGGACCAATGGCGGGCTTATGTGAGGGCGGCAATGAACCTCTGGATTCCTTAAAAGCCAGTAAGTTTAGTAGAGCAATTGATCGTTTCAATGCAGCTAAGGTTACAATCGGAATAATGAATGTAGGTATTCCAAGCCTCTTAAACACATCTTTCATGAAGAGAGTAGCGGTACCTCTTGCTCCAACCAGGAGTCTGATCACTTCAGTCTGTTCTAGCCGGTAAGTTTGGAGGCAATAGGGAATGGTGGGATTATAAATATTCTTTTTTCCTTATCCACTTCAGCTGGCTGTTCCTCATTCGAAACGCACAGTGGGATCAATTATGAATCCAGATTATATAGATTCCTTGAAAGCTATTATATCTATGCGCCGTGTACTGCCAGTGACGGAGAGACCATGCACTTCTTCAAAGGTGTTATAGTCGGCATCTTCAAGGGCAGTGGCTGTAATTAGTCGTACTTGGTGGTGTCTAATGTCATTACGGCATTAAATTCTAGATTTTCTAAAAAAAAGTTGGAGTTAACCACAGATAAGAGGAGTTACGGGAAATAGTAATCTAGGATCTGGAGAGTAGTAATGCAGATTAACATGAAACTTCTGTAATTCCATCTTTAGATTCATTATACAAAAAACCAGCTATACAGCACATGTCTGCACGCTTCTCAAAGTGTTTATGTATACCGCAGCTTGAGGCTATGGATCGGTGAAATTTCTAATTTGTACATTTTTACACCAATTGAAACTTTTAGCACATATTTCTTACAATGAGGACATGAAATACACAAATTTTTTATTCTGATATTCCAATTAGTTCATTTATCATTATTTTTGTATTTTTTTTTCAATACTGAATTATAATTGTCCCAATTTTCAAAGTTTACTTTTTTTTTTTAATTTATTCCTGATATGTATGTGAAACATGACACATGCTTTTCATATTTTTGCAATTACTTTTTTGAGAAAAAAAAATTACCCTCTTAGTTGTTAATTTCTCGATTTTTAAAACTTATCACATCCTCAAGACATGGTGATTTCAATACTTTCAATAGCAGAAGAAAACACACGTGTCAGTTTATTTCACGTGGATTTCTGTGCAAAATTTCACTGAGATGGGAGAAAAACTGCATTCATTAGAGCATTCTGAATGTTACAAAATGTTAAAAATTGGAAAATCGAGAAAACGAGTGTCAAAGTACAGCATGTATATGATATACACTATCGATATCCTTCCTTCCTATACAGGTCTACACATAAATTTTTCTCCTACGTAACAGCGCGACATATGAACTGACTGAGAAATAAAATTAGTTAGAATTAAGAACAAGGTGTCCACACCTGTGGGGTAATGACTAGCGTGTCTGGCCGCAAAACCAGGTGGCCCAGGTTCAATTCCTGTTGGGGCAAGTTACCTGATTGAGGTTTTATCCGAGGTTTTCCCTCAACCCAATATGAGCAAATGCTGGGTAACTTTCGGTGCTGGACCCCGGACTCATTTCACCGACATTATCCCCTTCACCTTATTCAGACGCTAAATAAACTAAGATGTTGATAAGCATCGTAAAATAACCTAGTAAGAAAAAAAGAACAGAGTCTCTCAAAATGACAACTGAGTGTCAGTTTAAAGTCCTGCAGGCCACACACGATCTGGTCTCTTTACATTCGTCCTGAGTGGTGGACCAAAATAAGCACAGATTAGAAAACTGAAACATCATTTTATTTTTTAGAGTTAAAACAAAATTTCCATTTTTAATTTTTTTTTTTCTCGTTATTTTCACCGGTCCATAGCCAGAGTCAGTAAAGAAAAGAATTTACATCATTTTCTGTCTGGCTTGTAAAACTTAACTTCTTAAATTCTGCATATGTATATACATATAAGGGAATTAAGTTTTATCTTATCATGTTGTGGTCTCTGCCTGTGGTGAGTCACTGTGACACGGCAGGGTTTGTGTTGGTCCTGAGATCCTGTCCAGGTCCAGCCTCTCAAAGTAGACGACCAGCTCACAGTGGGACGTATGCGGGAACATGTCAACTGGAACTGCCCTCACAGGCACCAGGGGAGCACCGTGGTAAGTTTTTGAAGTTGGGCGCCCAAGATCCACGAAATTCTTCACAGCAGCTTTTGGATCACAGGAGAGGAACACAAGTTTGTTGAGCTTCTCTGTGCGACGAAGCTGAACTACGGCTCTCTGATCTGTAACAATAATAATAATAATAATAATAATAATGCCTATTATTATTCAGTGGTAAAGCTTTTATCATCTCGAAAAAACTGAAAATTAAAATTTATAAAACATTTATATTAGTGGTTGTTCTATATGGTTGTGAAACTTGTACTCTCACTTCGAGAGAGAAACAGAGGTTAAGGATGATCGAGAATAACGTGTTTAGGAAAATATGTTGTTGTTGTTTTCTAATTCCAGGCATTTGACAATAAAGTCATTTGACCTCTTGCAGTCCAATATTTTTCAAAGATATTATCATGACTAGCCACTGAAGCACAGATTTTGAGGTGTTCCGAATCCATTTCTTGGTTTGAGTTGCACAATGGGCAGTTAGGGGACTGATATATTCCAATTCTATGCAGATGTTTGGCCAAACAGTCATGGCCTGTTGCCAATCTAAATGCAGCGACAGACTATTTTCGTGGTAAATCGGGAATTAACTGTGGATTATGATGCAGAGAGTTCCATTTTTTCCCTTGAGATTGTGTTATCAAATTTTGTTTGTTGAAGTCTAAGTATGTAGATTTAATAAATCTTTTCACAGTGTAATACGTAGATTTAGTAACAGGTTTGTAAGTAGAGGTGCTGCTCTTTTTTGCTAAAGCATCCGCATTCTCGTTTCCCAGGATTCCACAATGGGATGGTATCCATTGGTATAGCTTAGGAAAATATTTGGAGCTAAGAGGGATGAAGTTACAGGAGAATGGAGAAAATTACATAACGAACATCACACATTGTATTCTTCAAGTAACATAATTAAGAGCATTAAATCCAGATGTTTAAGATGGCAGGGCATGTAGCATGTATGGGTGAACCCAAAAATGCATACAGAGTGTTAGTTGGAAGACCTTCAGGGAGGCCAAGATGTAGATGCGAGGGTACCGGTAATATTAAAATGGATTTGAGGGAAGTGGGATATGATGATAGATACTGAATTAATCTTGCTCAAGATAGGGACCGATTGCAGGTTTATGTGAGGGCGGCAATGAACCTCCAGGTTCCTTAAAAGCCATTTGTAAATAAGTAATGAATACAAATATGTCTAGTAATGATGCTGCAATTTTGTGAACATTTACTCAAATATAATTACTGGTACCATTGGCATTCAATTAAAAGTAGCAAAACTGAGATCAATGTCCCTTGCATCTGTTCCATCCCCTCGACCATGAAGCTACTTCCAGTTCATTCCCATTGTACCTTGGGTCTGGACACATCGCACTCCCAGTAAAATAATGTTGTAAGTCGAAAATCACATATTACTTTCGTAATTAATTTCCAACACTGTTTTACTGGTTGGAGGTATGAAATTCTAATAATAAAATGTGATCAGCTTGGGTAGCATGGTCGGTATAGCACTGGCCTTCTGTGCTCGAGGTTGCGAGATCGATCCCGGCCCAGGTCGATGGCATTTAAATGTGTTTAAATGCGACAGGCTCATGTCAGATTTACTGGCATGTAAAAGAACTCCTGCAGGACAAAAATTCTGGCACACCGGTGACGCTGATATAACCTCTGCAGTTGCGAGCATCGTTAAATAAACCATAATTTAATTTAAATTTTTTAAAATAATAAAATAGTAAATTATCATAGGTTTTGGTATGTATTTATTAAAATATTTTCACATTAGTATTTTACTAGGGAATAGCATATATTTACAAATCACAATTTTAGAGTTACGACACTATTTTACTCGGAGTGCGATATGTAGTAAAGAAAGCACAGATTTTCTATTGATGGGCATAGGTAACCTAAAAGTGATAATTTAACACATGAAATAAAGAGACAGAACACTTCAAAATGAACGCGAAACGTACATTTCACTTCATTTAGTATATGCAAGGCATACCAAAAGCCTAAACTAACCTAATCTAACATGTTACAGATTTGTATATGCTAGGCATACTAAAAGCCTACACTAACCCAACCTAACCTGTCACAAATTCGTACTTGCAAGCAGGGGCGTATATTGCGGATGTTCAAGGTATGCGCTGGAAATCCTGTAAATTCCGTAATCTCATTTTTTATTTTAAGTTGTTTTACATAATGCAACAATAATTTTAATTTATCACAATTTAAATGCGTGGTAATCTCATTAGAAGTTGACATATATAGTTCAAGACTAATTTTAATTTATTACCATTTAAATATTTTAAATGCCTGCTAGTTGAATGTGCACACCATCCCCAGAACGGCTTTCGTTTTATAACGTACGCTCTGCCTGACGAAGGGGGGTGAGGTCTGGTCTGGTTGTCCTGTCCGTACAAAAGAACATCCCCTGCTGAGAGTTACAGCTACAATTCTCTGCGCGCGCAAGGTGGCATGGTGGAGATACTCGCTTCTCTCAAGCTCGCAGGTCGTCCTGTATACAGGGAGCTCAACTTGTCAATAGCGTTACAAAATATTGTATTTGACGTGTGTGTGTTTACTGTTTGTGTGAGTGAATTTACTGTGTTTAGGTTTTACTAGGGTTCATAGTTGTGTGCCAGCGCAGGTGAACAATTTAAATTACTTATTTAATGATAATAGCACTTGGAAATGTACACTGTAAAAGATATTTTGCAAAAGCCATTCTCTTCTCGCCCACTAGGAGAGAAATTACATATAGTGAATAAGGGTAGACCTACCCCGCCACTTTCAATTTAGTGCAACAATATAAAACAAAAAGCGAACAATACACTAGACATTTTTCTATTTCACAATATGAAAATGTAGAATGGTTAGCGGGTTGTGAAACTTCAAAGAGGTTATTTTGCTGGCCATGCTTATTGTTTGATCATAAATAATGCAATTTTGAATAACGTTATTTGTAGTTGCCTCCTTTCTCCGGCATTTGCAGGGCAGTCATTGAAACAGGGTGATTAATTTTTAAGAAGTTGTGGTGCGAGTACTTTGAATAATATTTAAATGTCATTTTCTTTTCATTTTATGTCATTTTCTTTTCATTTTATGTCATTTTTCCACTAGTTTAAGGGCATTTTAATGATCATTTTAAGTAGATTTTTAGGTCATCAATATCCGCCGCCTAGTTATTAAATATAAACAATACCAAATTATATTTTAAAATGACAGTTAATGTTGACCCGATATTTCATTTAGGCCTATAATAATTGCGCGAGATAGACCAACTATATATTTTTAACAGAACACCCAAACTCCAGGTTCAGCATACGCCACTGCTTGCAAAGCATACGGAAAACTTAAACTAACCTGTCACAGATTCCCGCACCGTAGAACTTAGAAAATGCAAGTTGGAAGTTTCAGTGTTGCATGCTATAGAAAAGCCGAAAATACTTACGAAGTCCTGCTCTAGGAGGGTCGACAACAGCCAGTATGTCGTCTTTCACAGCTCTGTTCATTACAGAGGACAGGATATCTTCTGCTTTGCCGACAAAGAAGTCGCAATTTGTGATGCCATTGTTTGCAGCGTTGGCCTTGGCATCATCCACAGCCTGTGCCAGGAGCTCCAGTCCCAACACCTGCCCGCACTTCTGTAAACAAAAGCGTACCAAGCTAGTGCACAAGATTTCCATACAGAAGAGCCAAGTTTAAATAGCAGCAAGTTCGAGTACAATTCATACTAGACAAGACGAGTATGTGGAGATTTTCTCGAGACACTCGTTTACCTCGCCACATTTCACTTTTACTCCCATAATTCATGGTCACTCTTATGACAAATACATTGCACCACATTAACTTCCCTGCGAATTACCTTCATGAGACTCTCAGATAAAGTGTAGAGTAAGCACAAGAGATCCGTAGCTCTGGACTACATCACAGTTGGATGAGTGGAGAGAAGTGGGTCAATGCATTTAGCTCTACTCTGCAGACACTTATTCCTGTCTCCAGCTCTCCATTCATAATGATCAGATGTCTTGCACCTATTCTATAGTCAGTTCAATCTATTATGAGGTACTAACTCGCAACTTCCCCCCATTACTTGATCACCTGCTTAAATTTAGTGATTTTCTGGGCTGTAATGGTTCACTTTATATCATTATTCCAGTTTAAATAGCGTGTAGATCCTAAATATGCACAAAATCCATCCAATAATTCACAATAAATTTCTATACAGACAAAAAAACAGCACACAAAATATGTATGATTTGAGGCTTTCTCGGCGTTGGTTCGCTAATATGTTTTCACGGGATATCAGCTGAGTTAAAATTTTGGAATGTTCCAAGCTTTCAACTGCTATCTCTGCAGCCATCTTCAGGGAAGTTATGTCTGGACAGAAAGTCGTGGGTTATATAGATGTTAGGCTGTCTCAGGTGATATGGGATTGGTTGGCGGATCGGCCAATCCGGGGCCAGGAATTATCATTCCTCGTAAGCTCCACCCCTCCCGGGATTCTTGTGTGAAGTTTGGCGGGCGACGAGTCCTGTTCCGCCATCAGGCATGGACACCGCCCTTGGACCAGCTTAGGCCCTCTTACAATCAAGGTCACGAAAATCACAGATCGAGGACAGCAACCGATTTCAACCGGCGGAACAGGACTCGTCGCCCGCCAAACTTCATACAAGAATCCGGGGAGGGGCGGAGCTTACGAGGAATGATAATTCCCGGCCCCGGATTGGCCGATCGGCCAACCAATCCCGTATCACCTGAGACAGCCTAACATCTATATAACCCACGACTTTCTGTCCAGACACAACTTCCCTGAAGATGGATGCAGAGATAGCAGTTGAAAGCTTGGAACATTCCAAAATTTTAACTCGGTTGATATCCCGCGAAAACATATTAGCGAGCACACAAAATCATTCTTTCAGTATTCTTGAAAACGTATATTACCATCACAATCTCGAAATCGATTTTTCCTGAATTACATTACTTTCTCGTTATGTTTTGTACAATGAGGAGGTAAAGGGTAGTGTAGGGCACTGCTCCATCCAGCCAGAGTTTAATCGTAACAATCAACTCACTCCGGCCAAGCTGAGACCAATGCTGCCTGTTCCACAACAGATGTCGATGAGGGTCGTGCTCTCAGATGGTTGTGACAACTCTGCCACTGCACTGTACAGCACTTCTGCACCGAGAGTGTTAATCTGGAAGAAGGCTTCTGGAGACACTCGTAACGTCAAACCACACAGCTTCTCATGGATGTGGGTCTCCCCCAGCAGATGCTCCAGAGGAGGCAAGTTTTGACCAGCTTGCCTATAAGAAAACAATGTAATACCGGTATACCAATACTTTCTGTCGGGAGTGCAGATGAATTAAAGTTCTGGCAATGTTGTCACATCTGCAGCAGACAGCCAAAGTTTATCAAAGTTGAACTCCAGGCTGCACAGAAAATAATAAACAAAGGAAATTCTTCTCTTTAGGAAAACATTCAGTTCACAAGACAAGAGTACCAATATAAAACGCCAGTGAATAATATTGACACCAGCAAGCATACAACGTAAATGTAATTCTGGCACTTTGTATGTGAGTTAAACCATGCTTTCATTTCAAAACTTCCGAGTCTAAATAACTATTTACTTCGATTAAATTAAATTTAAACAAAAACACTTAAATTTAGATATCAAGGTGGAAGTTTAAAGCCAGTATTAACTGCATTTTAGGTTTCATCCCCCTCCATCCTCCATTCCCCTTTGTAATTTCAAACAGGACCTCTATATTAAGTGGATATAGGGTAAAAGTTGGTAATATTGTGATAGTTATTTTTGAGAATTTATTACAATTTTACTGAGTGAGAGGAAGATTAGTTTTTTGCATCAATGTATTAAGGGAATGTTCGTGGACAAGTTTATACACAAAACCAGTCCTTCTCTCACTCAGTAAAATTGTAATAATTTCTCAAAAATAACTATCACAATATTACCAGCCTTTACTCTATTCTAATTAAAATCTTTAGATATTCTCTCCAAATAATAAATTATCACTTATACATTATGTTAAATTAATATTTATTTCACTTGTTAATAACACTATATTAATTTAATCTTCAACTTTGTTTATAAATTTATTACTGTATTATTATATTCTGGGATATGATGGTAGAGACTGGATTAATCTTGCTCAGGATAGGGACCAATGGCGGGTTATGTGAGGGCGGCAATGAACCTCCGGGTTCCTTAAAAGCCAGTAAGTAAGTATTATTATATTCTGGATCCTTGTGGTCACTCTCAGTGGAGGGCAGACGATTTTTTCATCAGATTTGATATCTCAGCCACTTAACCATCTGAAGTGAACGAAGGGAAAAAGAAAATCTACAAGCCCACGATTCAGTACCTATTGGCGAAATACAACATTGAAAAAATCACAGTTACCGGTCTCTTCTTTGGAGCGAGAGGCACCATTCCGAAAGCCTTTGTAAAGTGGAGGGAAAAATACAACCTGACGAGAGATCTTCAAGATGCCATCGTCACCACCATAATAAAATTTTCTGTAGCGATATTTCGTCAGCATCTTTATGGTGTACATTCAATTTAAATTACACTTGGTTCTATTTTTTTTTCTTATGTCTTATTCACTTTTGTCTGAAACCTGTTTATATAATTTTTCATTTTAAATTTTATTGTGAGCTATTCTGTGTCGCAGGGCAAATTCAAAATATTGGGTCAGACCAATAAATTAAATAGTATATGTTACTATCTGAAATAACCTGTAATCAACAATAGTCTGTAGTTTTATTCTCTTCAGCTCTAATCAACAACAGCAACAATTCAGGTTGCCAGGCAACGATAGAAAAGAAGAGATGTGAAAATAAATTAATGCAATGTATAAACAATTGAATATTCTTTTTAAAATTTAAGTTTCATAATATAGGGTGTCATCCGAAATTTCAAAGGGGTGGGGAGAAGATGAGGAAAGGGGTGAAATCTAAATTGCATTAGCACTGGTTTTAAACTTCTCCCTCATTATCTAAATTGATGTGTTTCAGCTCTGCATCATCATGATACTCTTTCCATTTATTTTCTTATTCTATGACATGCCATATCCTCTTCTTCCTTTTTTTTTTTCAGTACAGTAAATATAGCGTATTCGCAAAAAGACGAAACACTTTTCAATTGTATATTTTTGAGTTGTTACATTCCATACATTCGTGGTTTTGGTATTATCTGAAAGCTGGGAATTTAATGCTATATGAAAAGATTTTCAATATGAGACCCTCCAGCAGCCAATTCAATTGCTGCTGAATCTACTCACTACTTCTTCGAGAGTTTCACCTCAAATTCCCTGTACACCAGTTTGAATATTGGTTTTCAATTTCACAACTGTGTGAAGGTTATTCTGGTACACTTGATCCTGCAAGAATCCCAATAAATGAAAATCACAAGGATTTAGGTCCGGTGAATAGGGAGGCCAATTTCATCCAAGATCATGAAATCGTTCCTGATAATGATTAGAGATTACTTCACCATGAAAATCCTCATCCAGGAAATCATTTGGTGTGTGCAATGTTGCACCATCTTGTTGTAAGTCATATAGACCTACTCCATTGTTCATTTTTGTTGTACTGTTTCATGAATATGACGTTAGGTGGCAGTTATTGTTACACTCAAATCCCCAGACTTCAGGACTTGTATAATCTAACAATTATTATTATCGATATATGTAATGCAGTGGTATAAATATAGTCATTTAAAAGTGTTGCGTCTTTTTGTAAGGACTCTGTACATAATGACGCACCTTTTCATGATGTGCTGGAAATAAAGTGATGCTATGTTACAGGTCTTGCCTTCACCATTTGTGAAGAAGTCTTTGAGGTCTTCCTTGAGCTTGGTCAGTTCTTCTTTAGAGAGTGACTGAGGATGAATCCCAACTACCAACATCAGTTGGCCAGTGCCAACAGACAGACGTGCTGTCAACTGCCGCCAGTAACCTTCATGTGTTTCAGGGTTGAACACACCCAAGTCAGAGGCTCGCACAAATGTTTCAAACACCTGAAAAATAAGTAACAGGAACTATAAATTTGTTTATTTCTAAATGTTTAACCTTAAAAATTAGAAAGAAAGCAGAAGCATTTCTTCTTCTTCTGGTTCTATCGCCTGTTTCTGGCCCTAACTGCGCAGATGATTTTCCATAATTCACATCTCTTTCAGAGTCTTCACTTTCCATCCTCTGACACCTCCAAATGTAAGGTCTTCAACTTCTTCCAACCATATTAGTGGGGTCGACCAACTATTTTGGTTCCATATGAGTGAGCAACAGTGAACATTTTACAAGGATCATCCCTCATGACTAGAGCCCAGATTTCCATGTGAATGCATGTTTTTATACAAGCTTATTACACCTCTCAAACTTTGCAAATATTTGTTGTATAACTTATCAATTCCGAATAACCGTATTTATTTGTGCATGTTTTGGCCTTTTTTTGGGAGTTATTTTGAAGATTTTAGATTTAATAACACATATTTAGACTTTTATATTGTCTTTTTCTTAGTTTTAGTGTATATAATACGTTAATTTGCATAATATAGTAGAATTCTCGTATCCGGCAACTGTGAGCCAAAGCCAGTACCGGATAATTGGAAAATACGTTTAAAGGTTATGTAAAGACACACTGCACTGCACAAACATTTTTTCCATGTTGAAATTTAGTAGTTTTCATATAGATATTTAAAAATAAAGTTTTGAAATACGTACAATGTTTATTTTTAGTACTGAATACAGTAATGTACATTAATCAGTTCATAATTATTGTAATACAGTAATACATAATAGCGTAAAAAATACTAAAAGTTTTCGTAATCTTATGACAAAATGGCGGTCATGAGTCATGTGACCTGAAGAGTAGTGTAGCCAATGTCGCAAATATGAAGACAATGAACTAATGCTCGATGATTTGAGCATAAGATTATTTCACTTGCATTTCACGGAATCCATTGTGCAACAGCAGTGCTTAGTGGTAATAGCCATGATACTATCTATCACTCGAATGAAATTTTTGCGCGCTGTAGGAACAGAGAATTTCACACTTTCCTATTTAGACTCGCCCAACATCCCTTCGAATGGGAGAGTTCAAGCGGTAAATTTAAAGATATTGTCTCTGCGCATTGTTTGCAAGGTCCAAGTGACAGCTCACTGATGCTATCCAATATACTACAGGGACATAACGAATCTTTTTTGTCTGTGTTTTCATGCATGAACAGTGTAAAGAGTAAACACGATATGTGGCATGTGTGATCCATGAAAACCACTCACATCTTTGTCCGACTCTTCCTTTTCGCATGAATGACTTTCTTTTCGGCCTAGCCAAAAGTGTCGTTGTTTTGGTATTGCCAGTTATTTGGGTACTGGATACGAGGGATTTTACTGTAGAACCTTTTATGAATGTTGCTTTGTAGGATATGGTATTGCCATGTTATTTGTCCATAGAGAGAGAAAAAAAAATTAAAGCTTTTATGATTTCGTGGCATCCCACCTCACAACTACAGTAGCAGCTTTAGACTTTCCACCAAACCCTCTTTTTCTGTTACACTGGAATTTCTAAGCCCCTGCTTTCACTTGTCATAAGCATGAGGCCAAAATATCCAAAGAAAGGAAGGCAAAAGCAGCATACAGTACTTGCAAACTGCAATTCAGATAGGATACATTTATTTATGAAGTGTTGTGGCTCCTGTTAAAACTAGGGTTCGATACCGATAGGATTATGGTCATGAAAAAATGCAAAGACTTAATCCAAAATTTCTTCGCTTGGATATATACCTGTCACTTCTTGTGATGTAGAAAGATCATTTTCTGTGTTCAAGAATATGCTGTCAGATAAGTGCATGAGCTTAAGTGAAGAAAATCTAGAGAAATTATTAGTAGTACATTCTTTCAAGAGAAAATAAAAATTTAACAATGTTGTTGTTGTTATTTTCTAATGCCAGGCGTTTGACAATAAAGTCATTTGACCTCTTGCACTCCAATATTTTTCAAAGATATTATCATGGCCAGCCACTGAAGCACAGATTTTGAGGTGTTCCGAATCCATTTCTTGGTTTGAGTTGCACAATGGGCAGTTAGGGGACTGATATATTCCAATTCTATGCAGGTGTTTGGCCAAACAATCATGGCCTGTTGCCAATCTAAATGCAGCTACAGACGATTTTCGTGGTAAATCGGGAATTAACTGTGGATTATGATGCAGAGAGTTCCATTTTTTCCCTTGGGATTGTGTTATTAAATTTTGTTTGTTGAAGTCTAAGTATGTAGATTTAATAAATCTTTTCACAGAGTAATACGTAGATTTAGTAACAGGTCTGTAAGTAGCAGTGCTGCCCTTCTTTGCTAAAGCATCCGCATTCTCGTTTCCCAGGATTCCACAATGGGATGGTATCCATTGGAATACAATTCTTTTATTGAGTGATATTAATTGAGAGAGCATTTTAGTTACTTCTGCTGTTTGAGATGAAGGTGTGTGTTTAGAGACTATTGATAGAATAGCTGCTTTGGAGTCTGACAATATAACTGCATTCTTAAATTTATTGATGTGGCATAGAAGATTCCTGAGACTTTCACTTATTGCAATGATTTCTCCATCAAAACTTGTTGCTCCATATCCAAGAGATCTATAAAGTGAGAAGAGACAGCATGTAATACCTGCACCGGCACCTTGTTCTCTGGAGATCAAGGATCCATCAGTGTATAAATGAAGCCAGTTTTGTGGAGGGTACCTAATATTAATTTTCTCTAAAGACAATTGTTTTAGTATTTCAGTGTTTACTTCTGATTTCAGTATTTCTTCTGTCAAATTTAGATTATATTCTTTATCTAATAGAGTTAAAGGGTTTGGTTTAATCTGTAAGTTTTCTTTTAAATGTAACATAATGTAGAATTCAATTTTGATAGTGCATATTTTTACAGTTTTTTTGCTTCACTGTGCATGTTTTGTCATATGATAGTGCATGAAAGCATGCATATTTTAAGATTTGATAGTGCATGGAAATCCAGGCTCTACTCATGACATGTCCCAGGCACCAAAATCTTCATTTTTTACTTGGCTATTTAACGACACATTTAACAATGTATCAAATATGAATGAGGTCTCGCCCACCTCATTATATTTTGCTCGACTAGTATGACTAGTCAGTTTGTTTTTATACCATTAAGTACTTAATGGTATAAAAACATTTAACAATGTTAACAAATGAAATATCCACGCAGGAAGTTAATGGCATTCACTACCGCCTCAGGAATTGCACAGCAGGAAGATTAGACAATGTTGCCAACTTCATTTCTAATACGTCTCATACCCATATTTTTTACTTGTATATTTAGGAAAAAAAAAAATGCGCAGGTTATTTGAGAAAATATAGTATAATAAACCATGCAATCCCAATAGATGAATATTTTTACCTTTGCTGCCTCTTTCATACGATCTGGAATGTGTCTCAAACAGTCAACTGGTCCAACACCTGTGAAACCTCGAACATAACTTCCAAGCCGAAAACCCACAGTTCGTTCCCCTGTTTCTTCATTGATACCTAAACACAAACACTCACTAATGTAAAGGATGAAGTGTAAAAAATAAAACAGAAAGTATAAGATTAATGTGACATATCCCTGCTTAGAAAGAAATCATTTGGAGAGGAAAACCTGCCAATATTTTACAGAGGGGGGGAGGGGGTGGTTTTGTTTAGGATTTATTTTTCTGCTTGTGAAAAATGAGGAAACTGAAGCTGCTACACAGTTCTACTATATCACTTTTCAAATAATTATATATTACATGCTTAATGTTATAACAAGATAGATAAAGTTGCTGACAAGTATCAATTTTCACAACGCAAAAGAATGGAGCAGTAGCTGTTACACATTAACATACAGGGTTTTTCAAAACTAACATATAATTGCAATTAAAATTCAATGATGGGATTTTGGACAAAAAGTTCAAACACGCCAAATCTTGTATTTACAAAGGAATATGTTCAAGGAAACAAAATATTTTTGTGACTACGGTTATGCGAGTTATGTCGTCGTCGAGAACATATTTAAATGACATCCTATAGTTTTTAAATCATCTGAAAGAGCATGTTTTTTTATATTATAATAATAATAATAATAATAATAATAATAATAATAATAATAATAATAATAATAATAATGATTTAACATGGCAGAGTTAAGGCCATACGGCCTTCTCTAACACTCAACCAGGAGTAAAAACTGCGTTACAGAAACACTACAAATTTACAAAGTACACACAAAACCGAATAAGATAATAATAATAAAATGTAAACAACAAGTAAGAAGAAATCAGACATAATATATAACACAGAGAAGGAAAAAAAAAAGCATAATAAAATGTGAACAGCAGGTCAAAAATAAATGAGGCCTACAAAGTATAAAAAAATAAGACAATTATTGATAATAATAATAATAATAATAATAATAATAATAATAATAAATAAGAATAGTAATGATAATAATAATAATGATAATAATAATAGTAATAATAGAGATAATTTGTAGAAACAAAAGCCGCCCTAAATAAGGGTTCGATAGATCGGCCTACTAATCAATTCATAAAGAATAATAAGTAAACAAAACAATTTTGTGACACTTGGAAAGAAAAAGAAAAACATTAAGATAATAAAACGTACGAAATCATTTACAATAACAATTTTGTTGGATACAAATGATTGCTAATTATAGCTAAGGATGATTTTAACACGTGAGATCCTATGGCATCAATCGCATCAGAAATTTTATATTGTTTAAGTTGATTTAAAGTTTCACGTGGGATCTTGCCACGGGCACCGAACATGAGCCCAAAAACTGTCCAATGTGTGATGTGGTATTGTGCTCCAAGATGCTGACAACAAGGCTCATATATGACTTGTTTTTCACGACACACCTCTTGTGGCTGTTGCTCATGCATCTCAAAATGGATTGTGGGATCATACTTCATTTGTTTTGTACAGAAGCACTATGGTTATGGTTGCTATGGTAACAATTTCATTGTTGATACAATCTGTCAGTCCCTGTATTAGGGAAGCAGTTCCTTGATGAAATCAACCAGATTTGTGGGTCATGTGACTTTTATTTATGGGGATACTTAAAGAAAAAGTGTACGAGCAGAATCCTCAAATTATTGTGGAACTCTAGGATAACTTCAGGAATAGCATTTGCGGTATCACTGCTGATAAATTCACTCGTGTGTATATATATATAAGTCTTTTAAGATGTGCACAGAAGTGTTTGGATGTTGGTGGAGGGCATTTCCAGCATTTATTATGAAGGTTAGCACAAATACTTCATTACCTTCACATTAATGTTGAGGAAAGTTGGGTTTCAGCTCAAGTGAGATAAGGTGTGCAGGTCATTTATGCCCAATTCTGTACAAATGGTATTACTGAAACATTTTAAAGAATTCTGGAAACGTACCAACTGTAAACTCGCACTTGTTGCGATAACCATCACACGAAGGGGAAGGCTTCACAGGCCAGAGTTCGCAGGGCAAGCCTTTGTACTTGGATCTCTGCTGATCCACCCAGGGCTTCAGAGCTGGGTTTCCTCTCACCATGTCGTGCCCCATCTTCACCAGCATGTGTCTGATAGTTTCGTATTTCTGTTGTATCTGCAAGTATAGAAAAGTTCATTTATCATAATACTATTGCTCTCTAAGTTCATTTAATACTAGGTTGTTTTGAAAAGTTTTGCCTCATAATTTATTTAAAATACAACATACAAAATGTATATTAAACCAAACCTCTTGTACTGTTCTGAAGCTTTAATAACAGCAGCAAATGCTAACATCAATAAACTTGAACAAATACAAAATCAGGCTCTTCGCCTAATCACTGGAGCAGTTAAATCCACACCTGTTGATGCCATGCTTGCCTTAACACGGATCCCACCAATAACAACAAAAATAGAAGAACAAGCACTGCTCCAACATGAGAAAATGTTACGACTGCCAAACTCTAAATGGACAGAAAAGAACCTCCCTTCTTCAATCCTTAAAACTCATAGTAGTTTCCTAGAAAAGGTAACACAGATTAAATCCAAATTGAGCATTCCTAACACAAGAGAAAATTTACTTATAAGAGAAAATCCATTGGAATTATTGCAACCTACCTTCAGTTTGGAATTAACAGAGGAAATAAGTAAATCAGACACACCAAAAAAAAAAAAAATACAAAACTTCTAACACTGGAAACGATCAACAGAAGAATGGCTACACATATATACTGATGGATCAACCACAGAAAACCTTACTGGTGCTGGAGTTACATGTACACATTTTTCCTTTTATCATTCTGTTGGCAGAGACACAACAAATTATGATGGTGAAATAGAGGCTATACACATTGCTCTCTGACAATTATTAAATCTTCCTTAAATAAATATAACAAGACAGTAATTCTTTCAGATTCTAAAGCTGCGATTCAGGAATATGTTCAAATGCTACAAAGAAGTCAACAAAAATAAGAGAATGCTACAAAATGTTAACGCAACTCCAAAAAGTTAATAAGATTGTCCATCTCCAATGGATTCCAGCACACTGTGGAGTCATGGGGAATGAAACCACAGACACACTTGCCAAGAAAGGCACAATAATAAAACAAAAGTCTAAATTTAATTTCTCATATTCCTCAATAAAACGCTTGATCACTACAAAATTTTCTCATTCATACCTACAAGAAATAGAATCAAATGCTAAAGACAAAAAATAGATTACACTACTTTCCAACCCAGATATAATTCCCAGAGACCAAGGAAAACAGCAGTTGCAGCCTTCAGACTATTGACAAATCATGACTGTCTAGCAAGTCATCTCTACAGAATAGGTATCCCAGCTTCACCAATATGTGTCCTGTGTAACGATCCAGCAGAAATGAATGAAGATTACTTGAAGACCTGTGAAGCATTAAGATCAGAAGAAACTACAGTTCAAAAGTATTGGAAAGCACGACTGCTAATGGCTTCATTGCCAGATGCAAGGCACTAGACAACAATAACAACATTTATTTAAAAATGACTGTAGTTATTTGAGTAGAACAAAAAGTGGTCATTTCCTACAACTTCATTGTTTATATCAATATAATTATTTCTCCACATACTCGACCTGGAGATCAACACATCTCTCCTATCAGGAGACCAGTTTCTTGATATGTTAATGTTATTGTTATGTTTTCTTTTACCACGCTCGCAACTGCAGAAGTTAATCAGCGTCCCCGGATGTGCTGGAATTTTGTCCCGCAGGAGTTCTTTTACATGCCAGTAAATCTACTGACATGAGCCTGTCGCATTTAAGCACACTTAAATGCCATCGACCTGGCCCGGGATCGAACCCGCAACCTTGGACATAGAAGGCCAGCGCTATACCAACTCGCCAACCAGGTCGACTTCTTGATATCGTCACTGTAGAATATTTCACTTTGATGTCAGAATGACAGGCTCACTTCTGTCTGCACTGCATCATCAGAATCAAGGGCCAGTTCTCTCTGATGACACCAGATCAAGACTGTATGGAGGATGATCAAAGACAGTGAAACCAAGTCCCATCATGCAGAAAGGTTTTGGAATCCCAGTTCTGCGATTATCGCCTGCACATGCTCCGTCCTTTGTCACACAAGTCGAGAGTTGCACCAGGTTCATTGCAAGCACCAACAGTTCAACAAAGCACAGTACTGATGTTTACACATTCATCTCCATAAACTACCTTCATTCTCCCGATGAATCTCAATCAGGGTCACATTTTCTGCCGTCAGAAACTTTATCACAGCACACTGCATCAGACGCACCGACATAGTGCTGCTACATGCTGCCATGTTTCAGGCTATAATTCAGAGCTCTCTAGCGGCAGAGGTACGAAACTTGCGTCAGTGAAGCAGGAAAGTTAACTGAGTAGAATGTACGACAGCTAGTACTCCGAAATTTGTTAACAATAACACATAAAATCAGGAGGCATTACTTTTCAAAACTCTGTGGTAGCGTGTCAGCCTCCAGACTAACCGACCCGGGTTCGATTCCCAGCAGGGTCAGAAATTTTCATGTAAAATTTCTACCTCAGGACTAGGAGCAATGGCGGTGCGCAACTTCTAATCACTAGATTGTGCAACCTGGGTTAAATCCCAAATCTCTCCACAGTGCATCTGAGGAGAAGGCATATGTCACTGTTGATAGTGATTCGTCCATCGGATGGGGACGTTAAGCCTGGCAGCCCCTCGGTGCTATTTGATAGGAGTAGGCTACGTGCCGGCACCGGGTTTCTCCTTCTCCCATTCCTCACTTTCACCATCATCCTCACCCATTCTCTACACTACACTTATACGAACACTTACACATACACTCACCTTAGTACACGACATAACTCTCCACAGATAGACATCATGTACAGTGTGGCTCGCCAAAGTGGTGTACAACTAGAAAATAGGTCACAGTCCTGCCATCTATCCGCAATATGCGGAACCCGAACCACGTAAAGTGAAGTGAGAAGGCATGGGATACATACATACATTACTTTTCAAAACACTCTTGTATATAAAATCTGTTTCCTAAATTAAGAAAAAAGCAATGGTGCATTACTTAAAAGAGATGCAGCTTGAACATTTTTCATTGCTGGTTAAGTAAACATATACAACGGTTTGAAGGTTAGATCTGCTTTCGTCTTCAGCACAACACATGTATGAAATGACCATAAGATTTTAAAAAGATTGTAATGGGCGGTACTCATACTAACCTGTTCCTCATACGGTATGTTCCATAACGGAATTGTGGATGATTTGAGCCGTTCTTCCTGTGATCTGTCGTCAGTTTTCTGTTTCTTGGCGTCATCTTGCCCATCTTGTTTTTCTTGTGTTTGTTGTCTGCGTTTCTTCACTAATGGGTCTGGTGCTGGTTTAGCAACCTATTTACATAAAAGAATCTATTATAAAGGAAGAAACTGGGGAGGGGGGGGGAAAGACAGAAATAAAATAAGAAATGAAGAAGGAAAGTAAGAAGACGTGAATGAATAAACGAAAATTAATATATATATATATATATTCCGAGGCTTATTGTAGGGATTCGTAACAAGCTGTTTTTTATGGTGATTGGTTGTTAGCCCTTCGCCCAACCCCCAAGCTGGAGGACCACCTCTTATCGGCTGTCCACGACTGCTTACTCAATATATTCACAGCTACCCTCCATATCTGGAGGCCGTCTCCTCTATCTGCAACCTGAGGACGCGCCATGCCGTGGTGATAGGGACCCACCATACATGGTTCTTCTGTATGGTTGTGAAACTTGGACTCTCACTCTGAGAGAGGAACATAGGTTAAGGGTGTTTGAGAATAAGGTTCTTAGGAAAATATTTGGGGCTAAGCGGGATGAAGTTACAGGAGAATGGAGAAAGTTACACAAAGCAGAGCTGCACGCATTGTATTCTTCACCTGACATACTTAGGAACATTAAATCCAGGCGTTTGAGATGGGCAGGGCATGTAGTACGTATGGGCAAATCCAGAAATGCATATAGAGTGTTAGTTGGGAGACTGGAGGGAAAAAGACCTTTGGGGAGGCCGAGACGTAGATGGGAGGATAATATTAAAATGGATTTGAGGGAGGTGGGGTGTGATGATAGAGACTGGATTAATCTTGCATAGGATAGGGACCGATGGCGGGCTTATGTGAGGGCGGCAATGAACCTTCGGGTTCCTTAAAAGCCATTTGTAAGTATATATATATATATATATATATATATATATATATATATATATATATATAAATGTTATGTTTTATTTAACGACGCTCGCAACTGCAGAGGTTATATCAGCGTCACCGGATGTGCCGGAATTTTGTCCCGCAGGAGTTCTTTTACATGCCAGTAAATCTACTGACATGAGCCTGTCGCATTTAAGCACACTTAAATGCCATCGACCTGGCCCGGGATCGAACCCGCAACCTTGGGCATAGAAGGCCAGCTATATATATATATATATATATATATATATGAGGGCAAATAACAGGGGATATGAAGAAATCCCAATGATTACATGAAACATCATGCTCCAATTGAAGTAATAAAATACTTTCTTTAACATTGTAGTGTAGTTTATTTGATATTCATGCAGAGTGGTCAGCCTTTTGGCCTTCCACCATGGTGACCCGGGTTCGAACACTACCTGGGTGACAAAGGAATTTGTGCTCGACGAAGCAGACGAAAGGAGTTTTTCTCGGAAATCTCTCATTTCTCCTCACCATTATCATCATTTCATCAATACTTCACAATCATCCTCACTCTGACAAAACCGGCCAGCCTCCAGAACAAATAAAAAATGGCTAAATGTAACCCTTAACAGGATTTACCTTTATGGGTCCTGACACTGGCATCTTTCACATCGAGGGTGTTACCAGGTGTAACAGGAAAACAAATCAGTCTGGACATTAAATGATTTACACAGAGGATTGAAGCAGACTAAAGTGGCTAAAAAGTATGGGTTCGTGAGTCAACCCTCGCAATAGTCATAAAGAAACACAAGAAAATAAGAGGACAGTATGGCAAGTGGTAAAATTAATCTTAAACATAAGCATTTAAAAATTGCAGTAGCAGATGATGTTGAAATGAGGGCACTTAACATTCCTAAAACAGGCCCTATTGTGTGTCAAAGAGTGCTTAATGTTGCCAATGTACTTGGTGCTTAGACTTCAAAACAAGCAATGAATGGTTTTGCAACGTTTCAAAGACGGCCATGGGATTACTTTCATTAAACTGGCAGTCAGAGAAGAAAAATCAAATAGGGTAATCAAATGGTGAGTAAATGTTATTTCATAGTATGTAATGTTGTTTCATACGTATTTCTACTATATTCTCTTTTAGAACATAAATTTGGGCAACATTTCATAACCCACCAATATAACAATAACCCTGATATAACAATATAATGTTTCTAGTCCCCAGAAGATTGCAGTAACGAGGTTCGACTGTATTACAAGAAAATGGCACAATTTTATTTGAATAACATCTCAATACAACAATAAACCCTGATATAACAATACAATGTTTCTAGTCCCCAGAAGATTGCTGTATCGAGGTTCGACTGTATTACAAGAAAATTGCACAATTTTATTCGAATAACATCTCAATACAACAATAACTCTGATAAAACAATACAATGTTTCTAGTCTTCAGATTGCTGTATCGAGGTTCGACTGTATTACAAGAAAATGGCACAATTTTATTTGAATAAACCCTCAATACAATAACCCTGATATAACAATACAATATTTCTAGTCCCCAGAAGATTGCTATATCGAGGTTCGACTGTATTACAAGAAAATAGGACAATTTTATTCGAATAACCCCTCAATACAATAACCCTGATATAACAATACAATATTTCTAGTCCCCAGAAGATTGCTATATCGAGGTTCGACTGTATTACAAGAAAATAGGACAATTTTATTCAAATAACCCCTCAATACAATAACCCTGATATAACAATACAATATTTCTAGTCCCCAGAAGATTGCTATATCGAGGTTCGACTGTATTACAAGCAAATAGGACAATTTTATTCGAATAACCCCTCAATATAATAACCCTGATATAATACTACAACGTTTCTAGTCCCCAGAAGATTGCTGTATCGAGGTTCGACTGTAATACAAGAAAATGGAACAATTTTATTCGAATAACCCTCAATATAATAACCCTGATATAACAATACAATATTTCTAGTCCCCAGAAGATTGCTGTATCAAGGTTCGACTGTAATACAAGAAAATGGAACAGTTTTATTCGAATAACCCCTCAATACAACAATAACCCTGATATAACAATACAATGTTTCTAGCCCCCAGAAGATTGCTGTATCGAGGTTCGACTGTAATACAAGAAAATGGGACAGTTTTATTCGAATAACCCTCAATACAACAATAACCCTGATATAATACAATGTTTCTAGTCCCCAGAAGATTGCTGTATCGAGGTTCGACTGTAATACAAGAAAATGGGACAGTTTTATTCGAATAACCCCTCAATACAACAATAACCCTGATATAACAATACAATGTTTCTAGCCCCCAAAAGATTGCTGTATCGAGGTTCGACTGTAATACAAGAAAATTGCACAATTTTATTCGAATAACATCTCAATACAACAATAACTCTGATAAAACAATACAATGTTTCTAATCTTCAGATTGCTGTATCGAGGTTCGACTGTATTACAAGAAAATGGCACAATTTTATTTGAATAAACCCTCAATACAACAATAACCCTGATATAACAATACAATGTTTCTAGTCCCCAGAAGATTGCTGTATCGAGGTTCGACTGTAATACAAGAAAATGGGACAGTTTTATTCGAATAACCCCTCAATACAATAACCCTGATATAACAATACAATATTTCTAGTCCCCAGAAGATTGCTATATCGAGGTTCGACTGTATTACAAGAAAATAGGACAATTTTATTCGAATAACCCCTCAATACAATAACCCTGATATAACAATACAATATTTCTAGTCCCCAGAAGATTGCTATATCGAGGTTCGACTGTATTACAAGCAAATAGGACAATTTTATTCGAATAACCCCTCAATATAATAATCCTGAACACTACAATGTTTCTAGTCCCCAGAAGATTGCTGTATCGAGGTTCGACTGTAATACAAGAAAATGGGACAATTTTATTCGAATAACCCCTCAATATAATAACCCTGATATAACAATACAATATTTCTAGTCCCCAGAAGATTGCTGTATCAAGGTTCGACTGTAATACAAGAAAATGGAACAATTTTATTCGAATAACCCCTCAATACAACAATAACCCTGATATAACAATACAATGTTTCTAGTCCCCAGAAGATTGCTGTATCGAGGTTCGACTGTAATACAAGAAAATGGGACAGTTTTATTCGAATAACCCCTCAATACAACAATAATCCTGATATAACAATACAATGTTTCTAGTCCCCAGAAGATTGCTGTATCGAGGTTCGACTGTAATACAAGAAAATGGGACAGTTTTATTCGAATAACCCCTCAATACAACAATAACCCTGATATAACAATACAATGTTTCTAGCCCCCAAAAGATTGCTGTATCGAGGTTCGACTGTAATACAAGAAAATGGGACAGTTTTATTCGAATAACCCCTCAATACAACAATAACCCTGATATAACAATACAATGTTTCTAGTCCCCAGAAGATTGCTGTATCGAGGTTCGACTGTAATACAAGAAAATGGGACAGTTTTATTCGAATAACCCCTCAATACAACAATAACCCTGATATAACAATACAATGTTTCTAGTCCCCAGAAGATTGCTGTATCGAGGTTCGACTGTAATACAAGAAAATGGGACAGTTTTATTCGAATAACCCCTCAATACAACAATAACCCTGATATAACAATACAATGTTTCTAGCCCCCAAAAGATTGCTGTATCGAGGTTCGACTGTAATACAAGAAAATGGGACAGTTTTATTCGAATAACCCCTCAATACAACAATAACCCTGATATAACAATACAATGTTTCTAGTCCCCAGAAGATTGCTGTATCGAGGTTCGACTGTAATACAAGAAAATGGGACAGTTTTATTCGAATAACCCTCAATACAACAATAACCCTGATATAACAATACAATGTTTCTAGTCCCCAGAAGATTGCTGTATCGAGGTTCGACTATAATACAAGAAAATGGGACAGTTTTATTCGAATAACCCCTCAATACAACAATAACCCTGATATAACAATACAATGTTTCTAGTCCCCAGAAGATTGCTGTATCGAGGTTCGACTGTAATACAAGAAAATGGGACAGTTTTATTCGAATAACCCCTCAATACAACAATAACCCTGATATAACAATACAATGTTTCTAGTCCCCAGAAGATTGCTGTATCGAGGTTCGACTGTAATACAAGAAAATGGGACAGTTTTATTCGAATAACCCCTCAATACAACAATAACCCTGATATAACAATACAATGTTTCTAGTCCCCAGAAGATTGCTGTATCGAGGTTCAACTGTAATACAAGAAAATGGGACAGTTTTATTCGAATAACCCTCAATACAACAATAACCCTGATATAACAATACAATGTTTCTAGTCCCCAGAAGATTGCTGTATCGAGGTTCGACTGTAATACAAGAAAATGGGACAGTTTTATTCGAATAACCCCTCAATACAACAATAACCCTGATATAACAATACAATGTTTCTAGTCCCCAGAAGATTGCTGTATCGAGGTTCGACTGTAATACAAGAAAATGGGACAGTTTTATTCGAATAACCCTCAATACAACAATAACCCTGATATAACAATACAATATTTCTAGTTCCCAGAAGATTGCTGTATCGAGGTTCGACTGTAATACAAGAAAATGGGACAGTTTTATTCGAATAACCCCTCAATACAACAATAACCCTGATATAACAATACAATGTTTCTAGCCCCCAAAAGATTGCTGTATTGAGGTTCGACTATATTACAAGAAAATTGTACAATTTTATTCGAATAACCCCTCAATACAACAATAAGCGTGATATAACAATATAATGTTTCTAATCCCCAGAAAATTGCTGTATCGAGGTTCGACTATATTACAAGAAAACTGAACAATTTTATTCGAATAGAGTTCTGCTTTTATGGTTCACAATAAAAGGAAGGGTAGAGAAGGAAGGAAGGAAAGAAGGAAGGAAGGAAGAAAATTAGAAAGAACAAAGGAGAAAAAAATAAAATTAAGAAACAAAGAGAAATATAAGAAAGACTAAGGAAAACAAGATAAAGAGATAAGGAAAAGAGGCAGGATGGAAGGAAGAAGAAGAAAACGTAAGAATCAAACAAAGATACACAGACTGACTCTACCTCTGCACTCAAGGTTCTACTCTTCCAGACATAGCCATCGAGAGCCTTCAGAGCATTCTGTCTGTCTTCTTCAGAACGGAAGCACACGTACACCCAGTGACTACCTCTGGCCGGGGGCTTCACTTTGTTCGATCCCAGTTTTAATTTTTCATTCAGCAACTTCTTCAATTCCTGAAATAAAATCTGAATTAAGAAGTGGCATTAAGACTGCCAAAAAACAATTTGATGATAAAGGGAATCTTTTATTTAATTCTCTAGTATAAAATTTGTTTAAAAAAAAAATCTAAGAATATTTTTCCAAAATCAGAGCCTGCGTATTTGTATAGTTCACCTGTAGTAACTTATTGCCTTTATCTAGTGCTTTTCTATTTTTTTTTCTTCAAAATATCTAATAATTCTGTTCTTGTTATGATAGTTTCCTCTCAGTTTTCTGTGATTCAAATCTCTTTTATTGGTTCATCCATCCATAATTTGCTGGAGTACTACAGATGTAACTTCAGAATAACAAGGGCTAAAATGTAAATATGAATGTTAAATTTGTTACTTATTTCTGTTACATGTACATTTACGTCATGAAAGATCAAGGTAATGCATTAATTGTACATTGAATATTGCATTTTCTTTGGCACTGTGTAAAGTGATTACTTACTTTTTTACACACTAGTTTTTTAAAGGTTTACTTTATGCACTGATAATAGTGGGTAAAATGCAATTTTTTGCACTACTGTATAAAAATTCTTTAATGAATATGAATTACTTCTTTTTGAAGAAACTGAAATAAATTATGAAATAGCACTGCAGATTTCTCTGGAAGTCCAGAAAGAAAATTTCCAAGAAACTGTATGACTTAGTGAGACATGAGTCAATGCAGGTCGTACAACAGGAAAAGGCTAGACATTGGCGATGCCAATTGAAAAAAGGAGGGAAGGTTTATTATGCATAAAGCTTTGTTCCCAATGCTGTTATTATTTTTAGACGAAATTAGCCACGAAACTTTTTTGAAGTGCTTTAACCTGGAATTCGTCACTACATACAGTGTCGTTCAGGTGGTTGCATACCCAGCATTTTTCCGAAGCTAGTCAGCATTGGATTTTTCCGTTATAAATTTTGAGAGGGATGAAATAGCGAGATGAAGTAACAACAGATGTTTTGTTAAAACTTGGGGCTTTCTTTTGATGTATCACAATATACAGTTTCTTTGAAAATTCTTTTCATACCTGCTTTAATATTTCCTGGCCCTATTATACATTCCACTGGTTTCTGTACTGTAAAGTACATGCTAGGTTTCTGTTCTGTCCTCAGGACGAATTACTGCAAATTGACAGACATAACACAGTCCGCTCAATAATTGCAAACAGATTAAGGGAGCATGGTGAATACGAAGTATATGAGGAAGTTCAATGGAAGGATCTACACGGCGTGCTGACATCATAATAACTGACTGAGATAAAAAAAAACTGGTCTCATTCTTGACCCCACTCTGAGGTTCGAAATTAATGAAGATCAACCAAAGCAGGTACATGAAGAGAAACGCGCTATTTACCTTCCATGCTGTGATGATCTCAGTCATAAATATAATATTCAAGATTGGAATGTCATTGGACTTATGTTTGGTGCGCAAGAAACAATTCCCAAATTTACATTGGAGATCCTCAGAAAATTAAAGGTTCCTGAAAAGACTCTTCAGACAATTGCATCAACCATTTTAAAATCTTCATTGTACATCATCAATCACCATCTCTATTCATCTTTATAATATTCAATGTATATTATTTATTTTCAATAAATTTTTATTGTTTTGATAGCCACCACATCTTGTCGCAGAATATTCTTTTTTAAAATTTCATTATGTATTTTTTTATTAATTTACATTTTCTTTTTTGTTCATTTGAATTGATTAGGATGCCGATATTTTAAATCCTAGATTTGGACGGCTATCATTTCGATCAAGAGAAAGTTTTCTGGCGAAATATCTGCATTCAAGGAAAGGTGCAGGAACTTTTAAGGGTAAATAATAAACTCAAATAGGATAAGAAGACGATTGACTTTATGAAGACATGACAGTAATTTATTATTCCATCATAACTGAGCTACTGATCTGACAAATATTTTTTTCTACAGAATACCACGTATTGTTCGAAGAAAATTCTTCTAACAGGTAATACCCAACACATAAAGTCAGTTAAAGAGAGGAAAAGACTTGCAGTCCCTTCAATTTTGATGTAATTGTCATTTGAATTTGATAATTAGCAAATGCTCATATACCAACCAGCACTGGCTTAAGGAGTAAAATGTTCCTGAACATGAAAAAGGCACCAGTAACTACAGTAGTGGACAATTTTGGCAGGGAACATCTCACAAACAAAATCTACAGTGCATATAACACATATTTAGCAGCAACCTGGGCCAATCTTTCTGCTCAAGCAATACTGAAAATTTTAAAGTAAGACTATAGAGAACTAATACTACCTACAGAACGAAAATATTATCACACATCTATAGACAAAGAGTAAGCGATATGAGGCAAACCTTACTCCAATTCCATAAAATTTCGGAAGGCCTCGTATTTCGATCTTAAATTTTTCTGAAGTAAAATCAGATCTTTGTAGATAAGCATAAGGATTATCATTTGAAACTTCCTCTTTTGCAATATCATCTGTCTTCTGAATTTCTCCTTCATTCGAAGTCTTTAGTTCCACATTGCTGGAAGTGACATTTTCAATTGGTGCATCAACTCCATTATCTGTTTTCGTAATATCAGCAGTTTCTGCCATTTTGCTTTCTGTAAGAAAAGAAACAAAATGTAAGTGTGAAATGTTTCTCAGGTACTTAATCAGTAATTATATTATACCTATAGTAATGATAATATTTAATCTTCAACTAGGTGAGGTTGCCAAAGACAAAGAATGTTAAACAGTAACATTTAAGTGCCTCACAAGAAAATGGTTTACATAAATTTAAATATATTAACTAAATGACTTACAATTTAAGATCATAAAAATTTCCAGTAGAATAAAAAGGTAAAAGATTTTTTAAATAAAATAAAAATAAAATGAGAAAATTCAATAATTGTAGTTTGAATTGAAGTGTCGCTGTAAAATCTGTAGAGAACCCTTCAAAGCTGGCATAGAAATTTTCTTTATTGTTGTTGTTGGAACTGCGAATTCACGACAGAATTACACGAATTGTTTTGTTATCGTTCCTCTTATGCCCACAATTAAACCGATAGAGCATTTATCGAGATTCGAGATAGCGACTGTTATCTGGAGGAGGGACCAGCAAATAGGGATTATAAAGAATGGACACTGAGCTTATTTGCCTGTGTTTTGTTTCTCTGTGCGCTAGAGGTAGTGTAATCGAGCATACGCTAAGTTAATAATTGAGAATAGAATTAAGGCACAGGATCCAAACATCGCCTACCTTATTGCATAATCCAGTAACGCTTTGCTTCAAATAAATTCAAGTTAACAGCTTTTCCTTATTTCTCAGTGACAAACTAGTTGTAATAATAATATTTTATATTTCAGATATCATAAATTATATTATAAAATAATATAATACATTATAAAATTAAAATCGAATTCGTTTAATATTTGTATATAATATAATATAGGTATATGGTTTTACTTCTCGTAAGAGTTTTGTTTTTCCATTTTCAGCGCTATCAAATCATTACATATTTTAATTGTTGTTGGGGTCAACGTCTCAACTCTCATTATAAAGGAACTCTAGAGTCTAGATATTACAGTTAATGAAGGATTTATTATTTTATGGATCCAATTTATTTTATTTGAGTATATAATGTACCTAGATGTATTAATTGTATGTGTTATATTTCCGCTGTGTCGACTGCTAGCTGGTGTGATGTCAGCGCCAACTCTAGGGAGAAAGCAGAATCTGACGCTCTAGCTGGCTTGAAGGTCATTGAAATCAGTCCAGCTACATCAAAGGTACCGACGTGAAGTGTCCATTCTTTATAATCCCTATTCGCTGGAGGGACGGCTAAGCACTAGTGCAAGGCATGGATGCACACACACAAGGAATAACACTGCAGTCTTCAAATCAGTTGCGAGTAATATGTCGGTAGTTTAAGATGAAGCTATTTTTCTTATAAGTTTCTACTGCTCTGTGTTTTGTGGTACTGTCATATATTATGTGAACGTGTGCATCTGTAAAAAAAAAAACGCGCGCGCACACACACAACCCCGCGCGCGTAAAAGAAAATTCTGTGCGGCAACAAGACGCAAATTTCGAGTAAGGTTTCCTGACAGACCCATGCCTTGTGCCTGTACAATAATAAGATTCTATAAAAAGTTTATGTGGACAGGTTCAATAAACGATCAAAGAAACGTAGAAAATGGATTGTTCTTACAGAAGAAAAATTAGACGAGACTGGCGAAAGACTAGAACACATTCCTCAAAAGTCTCTTAGGCGTTTGGAGCAGGAAACTGGAATAAGTAACCATTTTCTGGTTCGGTAACAAGAGTACTTAAATTAGAGGCATACAGAATTCCAGAAGTCGAAGAGTTAAGATTACATGACCCTGACTAAATATTTTTTCTCTAAAACCCACACACCATAAACAATACTACATAAAAACTGCTATAGTCAGCCAGTGGTGAAAAACTTGTGAAAATAAATAGGCTAACAATTTCATAAAAAAAATATGCGGACGAGTATTGCAGCAAATGGGGGACATTTTGAGTAAGAAATGTGAGCTAGGTAACTACAAATTCTACAATTCTTGTTGTGTTGTATCAGTGCCGGATATACGGGTGCACACTTCGCAGTAACAAAGCCATAGATCTATGGTGGCATTGCCTATATCTGGATCATGATAAATGCTCCTTACAGTATATGACTGATACAGAAAATTGATATATAAATAACTACAAATTAACCTCCCGTACTGGTTGAATGATCGTCCACTTCTCCTGAGGCTTGTGAACGTGAGACAGTCAGCTGGTCGGCCTTAGCTCTCCATTACCTGTCGCACCACAGGTTCATTTATTTTTTAAGAGTGAATTGTCCCTCTGCCTTTCTTCATTTTTTAACACCTAGTGACGACGGTACACTGAGTTAGGAAGCCAAAGCAAACCAATAGGCCTATAGGCCTGCTATGTATTGGATAAGTTTGTTAATTTTTACCCAATCATTTAGACCTATGTGATATCAGAATATGTTACTTCTTAAAATGTTTATGAATAACAAAGGCTTACACACATTTACTTACAGCTACAATGGCAAAGTTTAGGCTACCACATCAACTCTAAAGAAATATAACCTCAACACCAACGCTACTCATAACCAAGATTCATGTATCCGCGCCTCTACAACCTATATTATATTTTACATATAAAAACCATCACACGATTACAACTTCGTAATCATTTTACAGCTGTCGGTCAAAAGAATGTCTTAAGTTACAAAATATACAGTAACTTCTCAGAATAAAAATAATTTCACGTGGAATGTTTCAAATTCTGGTAAATACTTCGCAAAATTACCGCACTTCATAACATTCACAATATCTCACAAGTTGGCCACACTGCATTACAATTATACCAACTTTATTTTACCCAGTAGTACCGGGAACTATGATTTCGAATAGGGAAGATATCAGTTAAGGCTGGTCCACAATAAAAACCGGGAACGTGAACCAGAACGAGAAAGGGAAGCGAAGAACGTGAAGATTTTTGATTCGCAATAAACCGAGAACGGAAATGACAATGCATATCGATATATACGTCAATAACGATATGTAAATGTACGTAAAGATTAATTTTTTGGTCCTACACAATATGTCTGTTACGGTAACAATTAATATTAGAGGAGAAAAATTCGCTCCGGCGCCGGGGATAGAACCCGGGTCCTTGGTTCTACGTACCAAGCGCTCTAACCATGGAGCAACGCCGAAGTTCAATCCACAGCACCGGATCGGATATTAATTGTTACTGTAACAGACATATTCTGTAGGACCAAGAAATTAATCTTTACGTAGATTCTTCGAGCAACAGTGCATAGCTATTACTGTGGAATCTCGGCCACCAAGCCACTCAACTGAGTGCGCTCCATGTATAATGGCAGTTAACTTAATATAAAAATGTCAACATATATGTCGAACTTGGAGTCAGGCCACAAAGGGAAAAACACTGGAGGAGAGGGATTCGATCCGGTGCTGTGGATTGAACTTCGGCGTAGCTCAGTGGTTAGAGCCAGAGCATTCTTTAGTAACTAAAGAAGGCTCTGTTAGAGCGCTTGGTACGTAGAACCAAAGACCCGGGTTCGATCCCCGGAGTGAATTTTTCTCTAATATCAAACGATATGTAAAGTTGATGTTACGCATTCTGATGTCATTTGTGTACAATTGACCAATGACATTCTTTCAGAGTACAAACCACGTAACATAAACACATGTTAACCAACTTCGAAATTTAAGACACGCAAGTGCACACCTGTGGAGTAACGGTTAGCACGTCTGGCCGCGAAACCAGGTGGCCCGGGTTCGATTCCCGGTTGGAGCACGTTACCTGGTTGAGGTTTTTCCGGGGTTTTCCCCTCAACCCAATATGAGCAAATGCTGGGTAACTTTTGGTGTTGGACCCCGGACTCATTTCACGGGCATTATCACCTTCATCTCATTCAGACGCTAGATAAGTTAAGATGTTGATAAAAGCGTCGTAAAATAACCTACTAAAATAAAAAGAGACACGCAATATTTAATAATTCAATTCGTCACATATACACGTAGCATATAATAAAACTGATTCAACTGAATTTCTGCGTTATATCCTAGATCATATATATATATGATCTAGGGTTATATACAGTAGTTACAAGGAATGAATGGACAAGATATTATGTCACGGCCTCCTTGCTATATACAACCAAATAGTTTTCTCATGACAACAGCAGTGTTGGTAATATATAAATTGTATCCTCGTCACTCTAACACCTGGAAATCCGTCAAAATAAAAAAAATACCCACTCAATATATCTATATACAAATAAAAAGCAAATTTTAACACAACTTACTTACCAATCTGTATTAAAATAATAATAATTCGTCAACCTCTCATTTGATTACGAGAAAATCTGAAACAGGGGATTCTTTAACATGTACGACCCCTAGATCATATACGACCCTGTACGACATAGGCAGGGCTGTTCAAATAAAAAGTAAAATCCCCAAAAAATTAAACAATTAAAATGACAGCATCTAAAAATGTCAAAAGACGATGTAAATCGTAAATTCCGTCAGAAAATCCATCACCCGTCAAAGCCAATCTTTTCCCGTCCTCTACAATGCAATTCCATCAGTTGGCAACATTGGACAACAGAATGAATCTAATAGGCTGTGATCGGAAACAAGAACAGCAAAGTTAAAACTTTGTCAACTCTTCTTTCCCATTCCCGGGCTCCGGCAAGCTTCTCGTTAATTGTGGTCACATTTAAATATATTTAGGGAAAATTTCAGTATACGGATTCCTCACTGACAATTATATCTTAAAATACTAAAAAGAGCAGATGGTGTTCTAACTTTTGCCTCAGCCTCTCACATGAAAGATTCATCATCATTGGTGCTACAGCCTATTGCAGTCCTTGACCATCTCTACAGTTCACCTCCATTCGTTATCTTCTGCCTTCCTCTTCCACTCTTGTCCTTTCAAATCCTGTTCAATGCTGTCCAGACATCTGATGTTAGGATGTCCAACTCCTCTCTTACTATCCACTTTTGCCAATGAGACTTTACAGCAAGCCTCTGTCTCATTTTCCCTATACAGCTGACCAGCCACCAAATTCTTGATGTTTTAATGTCAGTGTCACCTCATATAGTTCGTCTATGTATCTAATTCGCCAGTTACTATTTACACATATTGGTCCAAAAATTCTCTTTAATATGTTTCTTTCAAATATCTTGAGCTTATTTTCTTGCATTTTTATGGATCCCAGCTTTCACAACTGTAGGTGATTACAGGTCTCAAAAGAGTTTGATATATTTTAGTCTTTGTCTAGAAACTAAGATATCGGGAACCAAATTGATTTTTAAGACCAAAATATCCTCTATTGCCTAGCATTAGTTTGTAGTTAATTTTTTTGTTCATTTTATTTATATTTGTAATTATTGTGCCTAAATATTTATATATATTCTATGATTATGTCTCGTGACCAGAATATTGTACGAAATGAAAATATAAGAATTGGAAATTTATCTTTTGAAGAGGTGGAGAAGTTCAAATATCTTGGAGCAACAGTAACAAATATAAATGATACTTGGGAGGAAATTAAACACAGAATAAATATGGGAAATGCCTCTTATTATTCGGTTGAAAAGCTTTTATAATCCAGTCTGCTGTCCAAAAATCTTAAAGTTAGAATTTATAAAACAGTTATATTGTGTTCTTTATGGTTGTGAAACTTGGTCTCTCACTTTGAGAGAGGAACATAGGTTAAGGGTGTTTGAGAATAAGGTGCTTAGGAAAATATTTGGGGCTAAGAGGGATGACGTTACAGGAGAATGGAGAAAGTTACACAACACAGAACTGCATGCATTGTATTCTTCACCTGACGTAATTAGGAACATTAAATTCAGACGTTTGAGATGGGCAGGGCATATAGCACGTATGGGCGAATCCAGAAATGCATATAGAGTATTAGTTGGGAGACCAGAGAGAAAAAGATTTTGGGGAGGCCGAGACGTAGATGGGAAGATAATATTAAAATGGATTTGAAGAAGGTGGGATATGATGATAGAGAATGGATTAATCTTGCTCAGGATAGGGACCAATGGCGGACTTATGTGAGGGCGGCAATGAACCTCCGGGTTCCTTAAAAGGCAGTAAGTAAGTAAATATTTATATATTCACCTTTTCAAATTCGTATTTATCAACAACAAAAAGTGATTCGTTTTGTTTGGTTTAGCTTGTTATTTCCATAAATTTTATTTTATCTTCGTTAATTTTTAGGCCAATATTTTGTGCTGATTTTTCCAATTTTAGGAAAGTCTCTTTAACTGGTTTTGGTGTTCTATCTCTTACGTCAATATCATCGGCATAGGCTAATATTTGGACTGATCTGTAGAATATTGTTCCCCTACATGAAAGCTACTATTATGTTAAAGATTTTACATAATTAAACATCCACAAGGACATAATTATATTATCTAAGAGACTGTGAAGGAAATATTTCAAACGAAGAAAAGCAGGCCTATACACAGGCTGAAATAGTAGAAACATTATCTTGGACAGCAGTTTTTTTTTTTTTAATGTAGTGTTATATCTTGCATCCATAATTTCTTATTAGGAAACAATGAGTTCACTTTGTATGATTGCGTCAGTCATATGTTCTCTTTATTGGCCTACAATACAGAATTACAAGTTTTCTGTTGCGCTCACAAGACCTTTACATCATCATTAATGTTAAAGATTATCATTCCATATTACTGATGTGTAATTCCCATTAGTGACAAAATGTTATTGCATCAGAAAACTGACATGCAAATGTGTTGAGTTAAAAACAAATTTTATTAAGTTAAACCAGGAATGCCAACACTTAATGCACAGCATATCTGAATGATAACCTTTTCCTGTATAGTATCACAGGAAGAAAGGGGCTATTCGTCAAGTTAACCTTTGTAGCTAATTGCAGAACTATTATGGTACTGTATCCGTGCTAAATACCAGCAAAAGTTCTGCTTTGCATAAGCAACAAATTTACAAAGAATACGAAGGTTATCATACTGCAACGAAAACAGTTGATTTTTGCATTGTTGTAATTCAAAGGATAAAACAAGAGAACCCACATAAATCAGCATGTCAGTTCATTGATATCTTTTATATGAACTTATTACATTAAAACATCTCTAATTCAACAGCACTAACTTCCATACATCATGCCGATCACATGAGTTTACTTTTCTATGTATTACAAACACACCAGATAATGGCGGACTACAGTGGAGTTCTTCAGGATACAACAGTTACCTAGTCTGAGGATTTCGATAAGGAGTATCCAACTTTTCAGTTTCTATCTGTCGATCATTGCAAGTATATACACAAATGAATACTGTCTATATTTGTATACAAAACAAAGTACAACATTCTGATAAACAAACAATAAGCAACTTACTGATGCAAGGAAAGACTTCTAAGAATGTACAGAGAAGCTGGGAATTATGCTACAATAGACATTAAGACAGAGATTCAAATAACGTTAACAAATCAAAAGCAATATGCACGATAATTACTGATGGATACCCCTATTTTTGTATACTGTGAGAAATAAAAAATTAAATTATAAAATACTTTTTGTGTTCTGGTAGCTAATGTTTCTTTTTGTAAAACCTATCTTACATTAACTTTAATGTTATCATGAAAGTCAGTCAGTCATTGTATGCCTACAATACTAATTCATTATGAATGAAAATCTCGTAAATTTATCTAATGAGAAATGTGGGGTACAAAATCAGGTCAACTTCCAAATAACAGTATATTCATTACACAACCTTTAATGGTGAGCAAGAAAGGAGGGACTTATGGGAAGGTAAGAGTACATTTTGAGCATGTAAAATTATTTTATCTCATAGTAAGTATTAATATTAAATTATATTTGGAAAATGATTAACTGTAGGCATTAATTTTTGCTTGCTTTCTAAAGGTGTGTTTACAGTATCAGTATCAATTATTTGTAGAATCTTAACTGAAACTCCATGAAGCAAAATTTGTAAAATGGGATAAGTGTTTATGTTTACTGACGAATATTTTATTTTATATTCGAGCCTCTTATTAATAGGGTTACCATATTTGATAATGAAAAAACCGGGAGATTTTTCAGAAAAGAGAACTTCTCACTTCCTTGAATCTTCCGAAGAAACCCATTTCTAGATTTGATGCTGTCAAATAACTGAGAACAAGTGATATTTTTATAATTTTATAGGAAACAATCAGCAAATTCTTGACACATTCTGTATATAGCCTATCTCTTTCAACTGTCGAATGAACATTTAAGAAGGAAAATATTCTTTACATGGCTGCATTATGGACAGGGATTGCAAATAACAATACAAATTTCAACAATTGAGTGAATTTGTTTTTACAGTGCCTGCTCATGAAATTACACCATCTATCCGAAACGGTCTTTTATAAAAATGTTACTCTATTTTCTTTTCCTAGCTGTTCACACACAAACCTTTTCAGATGGGTCATTTCATCAAACAGTGCATTGTCATCTACATTAATCTTATTCAAGTATATTAGACAATTTTCTAGTTTCCCACTCAGGTATTTTAGAAGAGTTAACCCATTGAACACTATTAATCCATCATACTGTCGCATCCATTTGCTAATGTAATCACTACAAACGATATAAAAGCATTAAGGGGAGAGGATGGTATTTTTTTGGAAAAATGAGTATTTAAAAAAAAAATTCTTTAAAATACTCTTGTGATATGTGTGGAATGCATGGCATAACATTTTGTGGGTATTTGTGCCCTTATCGGATGTTGAGTCGCCATTTTTAAACTTCCTGCGTTATGGATTTTTAAATCACTCGCCCACTTTTATTGTTGTTTCCGGTAAATTAAATTAAAAAAAAATCTTTAAAATACTCTTTGATATGTGTGGAATGCATTGCATAACATTTTGTGGGTATTTGTGCCCTTATCAAATGTTGAGACGTCATTTTTAAACTTCTTGCGATATGGATTTTTAAATCACACGCCCCTTTTATTGGTTTACGGTAACTTCATTTGCTACATTGCCTGACAAAAATGGATATATTTTCTGAACTATTAAAGATACACGCATGAAATTTAGAACACACATTCTTTAGACTATTAGGAAACTTTTCTCTGTAACATAATTTTGTTAATTGATTTCATTTTAAAAATACGTCCGTTTGTTTGCAAGAAAGGAAATCAGAAAATTGTTATTAAATTTTAATTGTTTATTTTACAAACGTAGGGACTAATATCAAAATTCTGTTACAGACAGTTTGTAGAACATGCTTTTGCAAATACGTTGCAAAAAAAAGTTTGAATCTATCTTTAGAAACGGTGTAGATATATCGGTCTTAGTACAATCCTGCATTGGGTATATTTTTTAAAATTTGGGCTCCCAAATAATTTTTTTTTATATTTATATTTGGTTGAGTTCCTACAGCTATGAGCTCTCTACATACAAAAAATTAATATTTTACACCAAATAGGAAAAAAGTTAAAAAAAAAAAATACCATCCTCTCCCCTTAATATCTTTCTCAAATACAGGAACAAGCTGCTCATTGTCAGATTTAGAGCTTATATCTCGTACTTTGAAGGAAATGAATTGATATTGCTAGCCCAGTTTCAAGTACTCCCAGCCAGATGGCACATATATACAGAAACCACGGTATTTTCCTGTTTTCTGGAGGTTCAAAAAGCACATTAAAAACCAGGTGGTATCCAGCTAAACCAGGTGATTTGGTAACCCTACTTACTAACTTACGAGATTTCAAATGATTAGTATGAAAATAGAAACAGCAGACTCATCTTGGAAATGTTTGAAGTCCTGTCTAAATAGGTAAAGATAAACGAATATCAGAAATATGGTATTAAAAAAAAAGACTTCTTGTTCAAACATATGCAAGTGTTTACCTATAATACATGATAGTGTAAACACACCATAATTAAAATTAAAAATCTGAAGACCAACATTCAGTTGCAAAGTCAAGAGCCTTCTTAATTTACACATTCACTTGAAGACATAACCAAACTTTTCATTATTTCTTCTTTATGACACTGTTATTTATGACATAAGTATTTGTTTTTATTTTCATCAAAGTATCAATGATGAAACTGTAACATATGGTACACTATAAATAAATAAAATCAGTTTCTGACACATAAAATCCAAAACAAATTATTTATAACTATTTTCAATTACTAAAGTGAATACTTTGTATTAAGCATGTACACAGAGCAAACGACAGGGTGCTAACTTCACAATTAAGTACATACAGAACATGTTCAAATCAAATCATTATCCAAAGCACCATTTTCTTCTCACATATCTCAATATAATGTTAATTTTAACTAAAGAGCAACAGATATGTTAAAAACATAAGTAGGTTAAAAAGACAGTGAAAATATACACGAAAACCTATGTACAGGTACAGGGAAATACATCTTCTTTACAAATAAAACAATTTTATTTTCCACCTATAAAAACCTGTCTCAGAAATAAAAACTTTCAAATACATTTTATTGTTCACGTCCAGTTTTATTGGTATTTCTTTAGCAACCATTTCAGTTATGAAAGATGTGGAAGATAACTCAACATGTTTCATGTTTGGCACAATACATACATGCTCCACACTGACGAATTCAAAGAGCAGTCCATAAAACTTAGTTTTCTTAAATGTTGTCAGTGACATAATCAACACTGACTGTGTTAGTTGTATTATGTTTCTACGCTCAGCATTTAAGCTCCAAGAATATGAAATATGAAAGCATTATGATTGAAAGTAGTTACAACATATGACACGAACAGTGAAGCAAATTATCGACCTCTTTGAATATCTTCAGTCAACAAATAATGTGGCAGTAAAAAAGTATATGATAAAATGCATATCACTACAACAGGAATTAAAATAGTCCAAAACCGCTTCTGTTTATAACTTGTAACCAAATGAGGAAAGATTAAACAGGAATCTTTACCTATAAAGTCTTCTTAGAGTTGAATTGATTGAAGGATTCCAACTAAAAGTACAGGGGTTTGAACCAAGTACTTCGGTTTAATTATTCTCATTCCATTAATGCACGTTATCACACTGTATAGCTAATATCTCTCAATACAATAGTTTCTGTAATTTAAAAGGAATATTACATAAACATTGGGGAAAGGAACTGGCTACCTACCCCATTATCTCCTGGCTTAGTTGCCTCATTAGCGATGTCTTATTGGTGTTACTTATGAGGTTCAAACCTGTCTTCGGACAGTTGACTAAATAACAAGTAAACATTACATTACCGGTACTATTTTGGTTACGTTGCCAATAACAATGACGTACTGTATACTTATAATATTGATAAATACAAAAGACAGATTAATAGTCTTGTTTTCAAATGCTATAGCAGCACACGCAAATATGAAGAAAAAATAAAACTTGGTTAGTTTTGAGGTTTGAAGCAAGACTTCCAAATAACATAGCCAGAAATGTTTCACTTTAAGACATGTGTTTAATCATACACAAACAAAATGGGAGACATCATAATTTCAACTGCTTCGGCACAAAGTATATTAATGAACATTCAACATTTCACTCGCAAATTATGTTAAGTAACAATTTAAAATGGCAGATGTTGCTTGTTTCACCCTATAAAGAGCAATGGAGTTAACATAGCTTTTAAAGTGAGATGGATTTCCACGCAATATATCTCCACTAATTTCATTCTTCAAGTATTTGACAACAGAAGAAATGTACAGTTAAAAATACTTGGAAGAACTGAAAAACAAACAAACCAACTGATAACAGACACATTAAAAACAACCAACAAAAACGTTTTGCCTTTTTCAGCAAATTGAGTTCCACTTCTTGAACGTGGTCGAAATCTGAAAAACTCCACTGCTCCTATAAACAATACTCACATTTTACATAATGATACACGAACAATTTTATTATATTTACAACTTAGGAAACTTAAATAACAGTGGTTTAACAATTAGCATATTGATTTTATATGATACGTAAATGGAAGAACCATTGTTGTACGACATATTTCACAGTCCCTTTAATCCTTGGAATGATCATGATATTTCTTTCGCAGTAGTGAGATTCTTCGTAATATCGGAAATTTGACTGAAGTAGGTCATTACAAAATATCTATTAAACTTGTTCATAAATGAAATATCTAGATTACCTGCAATAGCTGAGAAACTTGGTAAACAACAGTGCTAGAGAAAGGATGAGAATAACAAGCAAAAAATAACAGTGAAGATGGTTAAAAAAATGTATTTATGAGGGAAGGAAATAAAACATTTTGCAGTTATAAATATGACATCATATTAATGATAAAATTTGTCACATTTCATTATTGTTAAGTTCTGTATGGGGGGAGGGAGTGGGAGAAAAAATCTTCTGTATTACGAGATCTTGACAAAATGGATGACATTCAGATGTTTAAGAAATCTCCAAACTTTCCTGGAAACATCTGTCATACGGTCTCACATTGTTAAACCTTACTCTATTTCACATCCTACAGCTATACTCGTTTTCTATTCAAGTACCCTTTCTATATATTTTTATGTTTGAGATGGGCAGGACATGTAGTACATATGGACGAATTCAGAAATGCATATAGAGTGTTAGTTGGGAGGCCGGAGGGAAAAAGACCTTCGAGGATACCGAGACGTATTCTCAGCATAGGGACTGATGGCGGGCTTATGTGAGAGTGGCAATGAACCTCCGGGTTCCTTAAAAGCCATAAGTAAGTATATTTTTCCATTGTTTAGACTTGCTGTTTAGTCTCAGAAACAACCAACATTTCATCCATCTCAGCTTCATTAAAACAGTCTTCTCAGCATTATTTGAAAAATATTTTTAAAAAGGAAAGTGTTTTGTCATGGCTTTCATTTAAATGTTTACTTACCAATATTATATCATACGTAAATAAAGTAATAAATTGGTACGTTACCAGTACATATTAAACATGGAATAGATATGTTTCAGATAGCTGAATTATGTTTATTTTGGTTCTTATCAGATAGCTGAATTATGTTTATTTTGGTTCTTATCAGATAGCTGAATTATGTTTATTTTGGTTCTTATCAGATAGCTGAATTATGTTTATTTTGGTTCTTATCAGATAGGTGAATTATGTTTATTTTGGTTCTTATCAGATAGCTGAATTATGTTTATTTTGGTTCTTATCAGATAGCTGAATTATGTTTATTTTGGTTCTTATCAGATAGGTGAATTATGTTTATTTTGGTTCTTATCAGATAGCTGAATTATGTTTATTTTGGTTCTTATCAGATAGCTGAATTATGTTTATTTTGGTTCTTATCAGATAGCTGAATTATGTTTATTTTGGTTCTTATCAGATAGCTGAATTATGTTTATTTTGGTTCTTATCAGATAGGTGAATTATGTTTATTTTGGTTCTTATCAGATAGCTGAATTATGTTTATTTTGGTTCTTATCAGATAGCTGAATTATGTTTATTTTGGTTCTTATCAGATAGCTGAATTATGTTTATTTTGGTTCTTATCAGATAGCTGAATTATGTTTATTTTGGTTCTTATCAGATAGGTGAATTATGTTTATTTTGGTTCTTATCAGATAGCTGAATTATGTTTATTTTGGTTCTTATCAGATAGCTGAATTATGTTTATTTTGGTTCTTATCAGATAGCTGAATTATGTTTATTTTGGTTCTTATCAGATAGGTGAATTATGTTTATTTTGGTTCTTATCAGATAGCTGAATTATGTTTATTTTGGTTCTTATCAGATAGCTGAATTATGTTTATTTTGGTTCTTATCAGATAGGTGAATTATGTTTATTTTGGTTCTTATCAGATAGGTGAATTATGTTTATTTTGGTTCTTATCAGATAGCTGAATTATGTTTATTTTGGTTCTTATCAGATAGCTGAATTATGTTTATTTTGGTTCTTATCAGATAGCTGAATTATGTTTATTTTGGTTCTTATCAGATAGGTGAATTATGTTTATTTTGGTTCTTATCAGATAGCTGAATTATATGTTTATTTTGGTTCTTATCAGATAGCTGAATTATGTTTATTTTGGTTCTTATCAGATAGGTGAATTATGTTTATTTTGGTTCTTATCAGATAGCTGAATTATGTTTATTTTGGTTCTTATCAGATAGCTGAATTATGTTTATTTTGGTTCTTATCAGATAGCTGAATTATGTTTATTTTGGTTCTTAACAATGCAAATGCAGGTATACTCTAAAAGGAAGGTGGCATGGAGCTGAACTTTACTAAGAATAATGACATAATCTTACATTTTAGTGGGTTATTTTACGATGCTGTATCAACATCTCTAGTTATTTAGCGTCTGAATGAAATAATAATGCCTGTGAAATGAGTCCGGAGTCCACCACCGAAAGTTACCCAGCATTTGCTCTTACTGGGTTCAGGGAAAATCCCGGAAAAAACCTCAACCAGGTAACTTGCCCTGACCGGGATTCGAACCTGGGCCACCAGGTTTCACGTACTGGTAAGCACAAAACGCAAACAGCACAGACTGGCTGACAGCCAAGAATGAAACACAAGCAATGATGCTTTCAAAACATTGTCATAAAGAAAGAAAGCATAGCCCTAATTATATCACCATTAGATCATTATCTATATTTAATAAAATGTTGAGTGACCCTCAAGCATCTCATTTTCTACTTTGACACGAATAATTTCACCTCGTCTGCAAAATGTATGACACAATTTATATTTTTCATATATCGCAACAGTTCTGACTATATACAGCAGAGGTACAGAGGATTCTCGAGAAGCATATTGCTGCTGCCAATATTTGGAAATATAAATAAACGAATTTTTGTAAGGTCGCGGATGTGCGACAAGTTAGATATTTCTTTACAATTGCGTTACCAAAGAAAGGTATGATGTATTTAATATCTGACTTCTAGTCGAGTCATACACACTGTAAACAAAAGACAAATCGAGTGGCGACGCCAATTTCGCACCAGAATAAGGGTGGAAATTTGCTGTGACAGTGGTGGCTGGTGGAGAGATGAAATCACATGCCTTGCATATTACTTTATCACTGTGTGTGCGTATGTTGGAGAAAATAATGTCATACATATAAGAGAGGAAGGTTTTTGGTGGGCTAATAGCTTTTGCAGTGTTCACATCGTGTCTCTATAATGGTGTGATAAAATTTTGAGGTAATTTTCAATTATTTTAATACCGGTACGTTTTTCTTCTGTGTGTAGTTTGGGAGAACATCAAAGCTTCACCCTGTTTAGAAACAAAATATATGAACTCGTTTTTTGTATTTGCTTTAATAATTAACAATTCAGAATCGTCATTTGCCCTAACATTTGGTTTTCAGGCAAACTAAATATTGGATGAGACAACAAACGTAAATTTTATTTATTTTCTTTTTAAACTCTACGTGTTTCTTAAATTATCACTTTTAGAGAGATGATTTAGTTTTAGCAACCATGTATTAAGTTTAATTTCTTTAAGGTTTCAAAACTACTTACAGATCTCATTCTCAAGTTAATACTGTTTGAGGCCTAGAAGGATCGTCAACTATTTTTTGTCTGTTATGCTTAGCTAGCCCAAATGACTGTCCCAATTGAGCATACAACCTTTTCAATTCTCGAGCTATTAAACCACTCTTGAGAGATTTCGAACTGGTAGGGAAATTTAAGTCTCAAAGCAAGGTTAAAGAATCCCGAAATCTACTTCACAATTCAAGAACTGTGAATTCTTCGAATCCCGTAACTTCCAGCACCATTTTCTAACACCTAAAGTATCTGACATCAACTTCATTAACACAATATTTCCTCTTTCAATTTTTTTTTGTCGTCTTGTTACATTGGTACTGGAGGGTGTACATAACATCAGGTATATGATAAAATTCTGAGCTAAGTGTGTAGTATTTTTCTTTAAATAGACAATTAACTGGCAGAGGTCATACAGTTCATTCTAGCGGCTATGAACGTGTCATCAGTTGTGAACAGTGACACTGCCTTTCTTAAACTTGTGGGATTTGTAAAGGGCAGGGAAACCATTTAGTACACTAACACAGTGAACGTCAAGGTTATCTAACGAAGTTACACTGCCAATCTTCCTCCCTGCCAGTGGAGTTGCGCTATGTGTGACATAGCTACTGCAGCACAATCCTGTTTTACTATAAATACAAGGCTTCCAATGTGAAATACACTGTATAACAATATATTTATAACAGTACACATTTTGTTCTGTTCCTTTGGAATAAGAACGGCACTATATGTAACAGATCCTTTGAAATATGGTCTAACTTACAACAAAACATACAAAGTTACAATTTTAATGCACAATGACTAAATCCACGTGATTCAGTTATTCTATGAAGTTAAATCCTAACGAAACGTTGTTTTGGGTGTTGACAGAATCTATGTCTCTGAAAGGGCTCGGTAATTACTCTTTGTATAAGCATTATAATGGGTTTCTCATGTATGACGCAACTCAAGATCTCCGGCATTGCTCGGAAAGCATTAGCTTGGCAGGAAGGCAGCACTCACCGATTGTACAGCTGGCGGCCTCCCCGTTTCTCGTAATAAGATCAGTCTTGCAGCATCTTAGCTGTAAACAGTGCGTATTACTCAGCCTTGTTCAGTTTCGTTTGCTGTGAGACTGAGTACACGTTTGTTCATTCTTGTTGTATGTAGTTTCGTTCACTATGTTATACAATAGGGAGCAACGAGTGTTCATTGTGTTAAACTATGCAAGAACAGAGTTTTATGTGGAATGTCAGCTTGCTTTTACAAAGAAATTTTCAGGCATACATGTTCACAATAAATCCACGATATGCAGATTACTAGAAAAATTTAAAGAGATTGGATCTGTGTTAAATGTAAAGAAAACCAGAAAACCTAGTGTTCTAACCAAAGAAAAATTAGACGAGATAGGAGCGGCCTTAGAAAAAGGTCCGAGAAAATCGTTGCCTTGTTTAGAATTTCAGTGATTGTGATTTCAACAATTTCGGCAGCCAAAATTCGTCAAGTGTTTAATGTATTCAAAAGGTGCCAGGCTTTTCTAGCAGCAGAGAGATGTCATTTTGAACACCTTCTGTAAATAAAGGTCCATGTATATAATGCCTGAAAATAGCTATTGATCCTTTGCGTGTTTGTTTTTAAAACAATGTGTTTAATCTGTAACTACAGTCAGTGTACTGATATTAGTATCTCTTTGTTGTTACCTATTGCTTTAAAAAGAATGTGTAATTTTAAGTCAATTTTTCTACTATTCCTTTACTGTTTACATTTGTTTTTAAATCCTTTGTATTGCTCCTACTATTATATATTGCCCTTCAAGAATCTCGTTAGTTGTAAGTCATTACTTGTGTTATTATTTTAATTATTGTACTTGTTCCTGAATCACGTATGTAACTTGTAACCGTAAAACACTGCTTGTAATATCCTTTTATCACTCTTAACTGTTCCATTGTTCATGAATTAAGTATTAATTTGAAAGTGAAAGTCAAACTTTGTTATATTAATCTACTATTGATTTATCTTTTTAGGTCGTGTATTTACTCTGAAACGGTTAGACATTCTTGTATATCTTTTGCATTGATTGTTCCTCAAACATCTCATTAATCTTTAACAGGATCCATTCTTTCATTAAGGTGCATTCTTCTACATAATTCATGTGAATTGTAACCTTGACCACTATTTTACATTATAATTTTACTATTGTTTATCGGTTATAAAATATGTATTTTGATGCCAACTATAACCCTAATATACCTCAGGGTGAAATAGGGTCTATTAAATTGGATAATAAAAAAAAATAAAGGTAAGCTTAATCTAGCCACATTACTTCTTAATTTACACACAACTCAGGGGAGACAAGCCGGGCCGTGATGCGGCAACTGTGCTAGATGTATGCAGTAGATTGCGTCGTACATGAGAAACCCTGTACCTTACTGATGGGAGTTAAAAAACTGGTGAATATAATTGTACAGCAATACTACAACTAGTAATCTGAATAAGTTCTAGCTTATTAATTACACGTCGTTTGCTTTGTTTATAAGATATCACATATATTTTAAAACATCTCTTTTCAAGGCTAAAGAGAACTTGGGTGAAAGAATCCTGCTTTCACATTCCACAACAAGAATTTTTTTATTCTTAATGGGGGAGGCATTAAAATAAACCAATCTTTCACATTCCTTCACAACTATCATTTCTACAGTATTAATTACACCAAATACGTGTAGACTCATGAAAGATAGGCTATACGTAATGCACTTAACATGTTTTCAAATGGTATTAAGCTTCTTCTCATACATTTTAATGGGGGATTTTTATAACTTAATATTATGTGTCAAAACATATTCCATGCTACAGTTCAAAGCAAAATAATGTACTTTACTGTTCTGGTACGTGGACTGAAAGCAGCTCTCCTTCTTAGAGGTCCCCATTTCAGTACTCAAAATTTATTAGGAAGCCAAGAACTTCATGAATGTTCCCCAAGAAAACACCTCACATTAGGCCTGTGGAAGATGTAATGTTATGAAGACAATAATGTGTCTGAAATAAGCCATTTCACTAGCAGGCATATATTGTCACGATTTAAAGTTTTCTCCATACAGATATGTGAAACACAATATTTTTTATTTTATCATATTGTTATTCTGAAGGTACAAAAATTTTTGATTTCACAGTGTCCTTGTCAAGGACAATCATTACGGTAAATTATAATTTGTGTGGTATATTAAAAGTAAGGGTTTTATTTTGAATTTCAGTACTGCTATTAAATGTGCAATATTATGAACTAGTTGTGGTAATTGTCGCAGACTTTGGGTATGACTAACTTACAAAAACGTTTCAACTACTCCATAAAGCTATGAAAACAAATAGCACCAAAATTACAGTAGAAAAAAACTTTACTTTGGCTTAACTCAATGCAATATGACATATCCCCTTCATGCTTTAATATTACTTGTAATTAAGTCACTTCACAGTTTTAGTATTGAGTATTCATGTCTTATGTGCATATTTAATGTTTAATGTGTATGAAAATGTGTCAAACTATTATATGCATTATTATCTACGTTAAAAATTTTAACCATTCATATATTTACAAACAAGAAGTATTAACTATGACAAATTGAAACTTCGTAAATAATGCAATCCTTACAAAATATTATTACAGTAGAACCTCTATTATCCATGGTAATGAAGGGGGTGGGTTGAACGGTTAATCCAAAAAGTCGGATAATCCGTACCATAGAAGACTTTCATAAATTAAGTGTTGCATAATGCAGTTTCGTAATTTTCTCCGTGTTCATGTGTTTTAACACATTAGGTGGTGGATCAGAAGTTTTAAGTATAATAGCTCTGTTGGAAAGAGTGGGTGAAGAAAGAATAATGCTGAAACTGATCAGGAAGAGACAAAGACGTTGGCTGGGTCACTGACTGAGAAGAAACTGCCTACTGAAGGATTCACTGGAAAGAATGGTGAACGAGAGAAGATTTCGGGGCAGAAGATATCAAATAATAGACGGCATTAAAATATATGGATCATATGCGGAGACTAAGAGGAAGGCAGAAAATAGGAAAGACTGGAGACTGCTGGGTTTGCAGTGACAGAACACAATGAATGAATGTCAATGACGAGTTTCTAAGAGTCATGGAAACTTTCTATGATGGATTTCTGTGGGAAAATAGGAAAAGTATAGGTCTCATGTTATAGATTTAAGTAATCTATACACTTTATCCTTGTTTTTTTATTAAATCTCGCACAGTTGTAACTCCAACCTCGTATTCCGATATGAGATGAACCACAGTTCCTCTTTTCGATACTTAGAACAACATGTATTCTTTTGGCACTTCTGGAAAACGTTTTGCAGAGAAATTAAACAGGTCACTCGAACAGTAGACCATAATTTGTAAGGACAAAGGAGAGAATGGCAGACGGATAATCCAACAATCAGTTAATAGGGTGACGGATAATAGGGGTTCTACTGTATTAAATTTGTTGTCACGACAAACATCAAGCAGCACTAAGAGGGAAATGGACATTATTTTATCTTGAGGGAATTAGGGAAGTTTGTTGCCAGTGCTTGAAGTAATCTTATCCATTCCAATGCAATAAAAAATTTTCATTCTCACCCAGTGGACAAATACGAGTCATTTGGAAAGTAAGGGCCTTTCTGATATTAATGATGATCAAGACTTCAGAACAGTTTTGCACATCTACTGGTAGTCACTTAAATTTAATAATTTGAAAACCAATTGTGGGCAATCATAAACAAAAGCAATGGAATATGTATCATAAGACTTTCTTGTGTTAAATTCTAACATACCTTGTTTACATGTTTCGACCTATTTATGGGTCATCTTCAGAACTGGTCGTTGTTGGTCTTGGTGCCTCTTGTTCTGTTTCCTGTGAGGGTGCGTTCGTGTGGTATAGTGTAGAGTCAACGAGTGTGTGTGTTTTGAAATTGAGTTGTGTGTTGAGAATTTCGTTGGGGTGTGTTTTCGTGTGTCTGTATATTTCATATTGTTCTAGTGTGTTTAGTTTCTGGCTTTTTGATTGGATGTGTAGTATTTCCATGTCTGTGTTGATGTCTCTGTGGGTGTGGTTAGCATTTGACCAGTTCTGAAGATGACCCATAAATAGGTCGAAACATGTAAACAAGGCACGTTAGAATTTAACACAAGAAAGTCTTATCATACATATTCCGAAGTGATACAGTGTTAAAAGTTGTGTAATCAAGATGTACAAAAGCAATGGTCTAATTCTGATGTCGTCCTCTTGCATGGTAACAGGATCTAGAAATTTAAGATAAATGCCTGTTCTGTTCCATTATGGGGAAGGTACAAAAAATTAGATGTATTATTCATACAAAGCTCGGTCTATTGGAATGATTTCATGGCATCCTAAAATAATGATGAGCATCTGTCACACACTCACTCATATAAACACACAAAATAATCATAAGTGTAACCATGGTAACCTCCTTTGCAGTATTTGCGACTTCTTAAAAGCTTTGTAGACACATGTGCCATAAAACGTGGGGAATCACACTTTGAGTTTCAGTCCTCAGAAAATGTGTTTACGTTAATTTCTAAGGATCTGAATTTTCCTCATTTGATGGTGTAGAAATAGTGACAACCTGTCAGTCTATTACATAGGAAGTAAGTAGTAAATCATCATTCACTGTGCTGCTTTTCCTTTCAGTCAGTTACTTAACAATGTTGTGTCATGTACTAGGTTATTTAACGTAGATGAGGACGAGAATTTGCTCCTAGTGTGAACTGACGATTATTCATTTTCACAAAACTGTCTTGGCTTGTATACTTTATCAGAAGAATTGTTGTAGCTTACTGCAGAATACATTACAAACAATAATGCAAATCTCTGTGCTGCTGGAAGACGATTTACAGAGACAGGGTAGAAGTGAAATAATCCTGCACACTGAAAAGGACAATAGGGTATACTTAAATTAATAGGAAACCTATATTACGTTTTGTGATTAAATTCACGGTTAATTAGAAAATTGAGTTGGAAGTTTCAGCAGTCTGGCAACATTGCTGTTAACACACTCCTCTTTCTTCTCGTAATACAGATGTAAGAGGTCAACGAACTCAGGTCTGTCTGCCTTAGTGAACTACCTCCCATCTCCCTTTCTATCTACAATGTTGCAATCTGGTTCCATCAGTTAGTGGCTTTAAATTAGTGGTTTTTAAATTAAATTTACACGAAAACCGTCCATGCTATTGAAATACGCCAGAGGGATAAATTATTCTTTATTAGATTTTCTATCAATACGGACAAAAATCACATTATACTCACAATAGTTACCGAATAAGAGGGTGTTAGACATTTGGGGAGAAACATTTTTTCTGAGAAAACTATGAACTTCCCACCAATATGGTATTATACTTTTTTTGTTACATAAACATGAGCTATTCGCTCTGAAAATCTGCAAGAGTATTCCACTTCCACTCTGTATAATAAACTGATATATTATGCTTATTATGTAATAATATCCAGCATTATAAACCAAGATTAAATACCAATTTCTCTGCCATATAATCTTCATTTCCTCCAGAACTGTTCCAATTTAATACCAGATTGTTGTTGTTGTTGTTGTCTTCTAATGCCAGGCGTTTGACAATAAAGTCATTTGACCTCTTGCACTCCAATATTTTTCAAAGATATTATCATGGCCAGCAACTGAAGCACAGATTTTGAGGTGTTCCGAATCCATTTCTTGGTTTGAGTTGCACAATGGGCAGTTAGGGGACTGATATATTCCAATTCTATGCAGGTGTTTGGCCAAACAATCATGGCCTGTTGCCAATCTAAATGCAGCTACAGATGATTTGCGTGGTAAATCGGGGGGAATTAACTGTGGATTTTGATGCAGAGAGTTCCATTTTTTCCCTTGAGATTGTATTATTACCAGATTGTTAAGTTCTCTGTTGTGAGGCTTTCTCTGTTCTCCTAACACTTCATTTCTGTCTAACCAAAAGTTTTTCAAAATGCCATGTTATGCATTCGGTATTCAACCTCTATTAAGAGATAAAATTTTAAATATATTATGATATTATGCAAGAAACGAGAATTAAATGTTTATATTTAATTAGGCCTATTGCAATAAATTAAACGATTTTTTTTTTTTCAAACAAACTCCATCTTTATTGATTTAAAAATATGTTGCTTATTTTCTTGAGTGAATATCTGATAAACAAAAGGACAGATCAAACTAATAATTAAGATTTACAGAAATTCATCAGTATTTTTATTAATTATTAAAAATTAATTTTATTTGCAAAGTTAAACAATTAATACGAGTTGTTATTCATTGGCATTCTTATTTTGATAGACTTCGTAACATTATGATTAGCAAATAATAAACCACACAATTTATATAAGGTATATTCCATCCACAGTGTCTTGTTAGATACGTGAATGCACAGACTTCACATTTGCACTAAAATTTGGCAAAATATGCACATCTATAAGAGTAACTATGGACTATTAATTGTTAAGCACAACATTGGAAATAACCAAGCAGATTGCAAGTAAACAACGTTTATGTGTTTGTCAAAGAGGGCGACCTACCATCGAATTTTGATAAACAAACCATAGAAATTTGTGGAAGCCATTATTTTTTCTGGAATACTGGATTATCAAGAAAATAAACTGATCATTACAACTGAAATTTTTACTTAGAATCATCCTGAATTGGGCACATTCCTTTGATGTGTTGTTAAGGGTTCTTGCAAGTTCCATAATCAATTTAATCTTGTTGTTTTTGCCATTCTAATTTCATAAAAATTAATTTCAAAACCATTTAATTGTATTTAAACAAACTAATAAAATCTAAAGACATAAAAAATAGCACATTAAAGAGAAATTATTGAAACGACTAGAGTTTATAAGGAGCCTTATACTTTAAAGCAAAGTTTCGAACATAAATATTTCAATACCGTAAGTAAAATTTTGTCTAATGAAGGTTTAGAGTAGCAATTTCTGTAACACAAACAGTTTAATAAATAACTGAAGTTAGAGATTTGGCAACGTTTTAACAGAAAATTCAAGATGATGTGATTTATTTTCATTTTTGATAAGTCATTTAGACTGAAAATAAATCACTACATCTTGGATTTTCTGATATCTGACATATCTGAACAATCCCAAAATAAAGAGTAAAAAGGTTTTAACAGACAAAATATTCTTCAGACTTCATTACTTAAAAAATAATGACAGACATCTTTTTTCATGTCTACAAAGAGTTTATCCGAAAAGAGGTTAAGAATATACCATAAAAACTGCTCAGTGACTTAATCTTAGAAGAATTAAGTTAGTTGAGTACAGTAATTTTCTAGAAAGATTGTCAACCAATATCTTGCTACCTTGTAATAAAATTTTACTTGTAAAATTGCACTGTTTAAGACAATATGGTTTACCACCTTATGCCATTTAAATACAATCAGCAAATATGGAGGAAGACCAAAATAATTACAATTTGAATTATTTCTAATGAATTGTACCTATGCATATTCAATTCTTATTAATTTATGTTTATAGGATTAACTGCACGTCTCTACTGGGTATTTATTTTCATGAAATATATTACATCACCGATCAGAAAACATCCATTCTCATAACTTGTTTAATGAACAGCCCAAAATATGATTACCGTATCATATTCTAAGGATCAATATCGCAAGATATATACCTGCTCTCGATATTTACTTATAGCAAACAGACTGCTATTGTTTGATACAAACTATTCATTTGTATCACCACATAATGGTGATGTGACGACTCGGACACAGGAGTTAACTAGTTTTAAGCAAAGTTTGTGAAAAATATGGAAACTAAAACAAAATATTTTAAAATGATAAACAATTCAATCTCATATCATTAACAAGTGAATGAAGACAAAAAGGATTTATCTGGAAGCACAGATGGAAAATTTTCCAACCTACGAATACATGGGAAAAATAAAATGAAAGATGCAGTCTCCAGTTAGTGACTTTCTTGAGATCCTTATGCAGGCAATTTATGTTTATTCTGTTAGTTGCATAGGCATACTAACAAAATACTGTATGTGCTCTTTAGTACTTTTAGCTAAAATACATTTTTGTCTCTAAAAATGAATAAAAGATGGTGTAAATAACAAATACCAATAACATCCTGGACTCTTTATCCTCGTATAAAACAGAAAAATTTCATTCAGACTCGTACGAATTTAATTTTCCTCTGTTGCATCACTGTTTACCGAGTAACAACACCCACTGGTACATACAGTCACTAACATGTACCGGATATGACAGACTCTCAGCTGTGATGTTGGCATGGCGCTTAGTAGTATGTATTATTGTACCATTATTAACAAAGTAGAAGCTGTTGCTCTTGTATTTATTTGCTAAAGTCTTAGCTCAAAACTTCGGCAAACAAATACAGGAAGTTCATCTTAGCTGGGCTTCTGCGCGGTGCCACTGCCCATGCGCTGCTGCACCATCGTGAGCAGCATGTCCGAGTACTGCTGCATCATGGCCACCACATTCGCCTGATCGCCCTGTGCCCCACTCGCAACAATGTCCTTCAGTGACTCGGCACTGGTCCCCACATGCCGCAGCTTCTGCTGCGCCTCGTTGGCCGCCTCTTCCAGGCCGCGCAGCATCTCCTGCTGGTCCAGCTGATCGCCTTCGAGTGCCAGTCGCTTGTACAGCTGCACCACGCTGTCGGCTGTCCTTGTCAGTTGATCTGCAATCGAGCTGCACAGTTGCTGTGACACTGCAACACAAACCAATGCTTGTAGCTTCCTTCAAGATTTCATCCTAGATATATAGGTTGGATAAAAAGTTTTGGCAACATTGCTGTCACGTGACGATGCTGCGTTCGAGAGCTGCCAGCTGTGTGGATATGAACAAGGACTGTTAGATGAGTTAGTGCAGCCAGCGGCTACAGTACTCTGTCAATCTACTGCAGTGTGTAGAACGTTGACTTTCATAAGGATAGTGTGAGTGCCCTAAGATCACGTTTACAAAACTAGAGCAACGTTCCTGGATCAAAATTGAAGTGACACGAGGTCGTAGTGCACAACAATGTTTTCAGGGACTGCGTGAAGCATGTGCCGATGCAGCGTTGCCATATCGCACAGTGGCACAATGGGTTAAAGCGTTCCGGGAAGGCAGGGATGCTGTTCAGGACGACCCCGCGTGGAGGACAACACAGTTCAACTCCTTGCTTCCCTGTTGGATGCTGATCGCCGATGGACTGCGCGTGAGTTAGCTGCGGAAGTTGGAGTATGTCACAAAATTGTGCTCCACATTCTGCAAGACATTTTGGGTTACTGCAAAATTGCAGGGCGTTGGATATCCCATGAAATTTCCGAGGTTTAACAATGGCACTGCTATGCAGTCGCACAGGTCTTGTTGGATTGGTATCAAAGGAAAGATGACGACTTTCTTGGACGAATCGTCGCTGTGGACGAAACCTGGGCTCGCTCATACGAACCAACCAAACTTGAAACGTCAATCAAATGAATGGAAGATCCAGGTTCTTCTCGTCCGAAGAAAGTGCGCCCTACACAAAGTGCTGTGAAGGTGATGTTCATTGTGGCATATGACACTGATGGGGTAATACTGCACCACGCTGTACCTCCAAGGCAGACGGCAAATGCGGACTACTACTGCAGGTTCCTGCAGCACCACCTTCGTCCAGCCCTCAAAAGAAAACGACGACACTTGGTGGTACAGAATCCCATCATTCTTCATGTTAATGCAAGGAGTCACACCGCTGCTGCTGTCAAGGACCTCTTGCGTCGCTGGCAATGGGAGATTCTGGAACATCCACCGTACTCACCCGATATGATTCCATGCGGTTACGATCTTTTCACCAAAGTGAAAGAACCACTGCGAGGAACCTGGTAAAATACCAGAGATGAACTTATCCATGCTATAGGGTGGTCAATACGAAAGATCAACAAAGATGGACGCGCTGATGGTGTACGACGCCTTCCAAACATTTGGCAAAAGGTAATAAATAAGGGGGGCGACTATATAGAAGGTACGTAAATGTTGTACCCCTGTGAATAAAGCCATGTCAGAAATATCGAACTGTTGCCATTACTTTTTATCCAGCCCTAATAGAATACAAGATAAATATTGTAAAAGTTTTACAACTTCCCAATTTGGCGCCTGGAGAACAGCAATTTTGGAATGTGATGGGTATAGCAGTAGGGGAGAAATTATAGTAAAAATAGCAAAATTTTGGTTCAGAATTTTAAAAATGGAAGAAAACGAGATTGTAAGGATTTGTTACAGATATTTGGTAACAAATGGCAATAAAATAAATTGGGCTAGCACTTTAAAAATGAATTTGACAAGACTGATCTGGAACAATTGTTGAGAGAAGATCATGAAAGTCAAAAAAATGTTTTGAAGAAGACAAGGACTACGGAGGAGGACGAGAGAGAACACGAGGAGGAAGTAGGGTTGTGCCGTTTTATTTTTGGCACTCTGTGTTTCTTTCATTCTTTTTCTTTCTTCTTCCTTATTCACGTTATTTCCTGTTGTTAGTTACCCTTACTTCTCATAGATGGCGTCCTATCCGCCATTTTAGGTCTCATTCTTCCTTTTCATAGATGGCTTTGTTCTTCTTTCCGCCATTCATGGTCTCTTACTTCTCACGTATAAGGAGCGAGTTTAATTTATCACGTGATATGGGTTTTTGATTTTCATTGGCTCTGTTCTCATTATTAATTAATTAGCGTCCGTTTGCCAGTGAGGAACAGTTGACGCGAGGGAGTCTGGGGGTCGACGCTCGAAGAGATGGTTGTGGGACAGCCATTGAGAGCTGGGGGGTTTGTTTAGCGGTGATCTGTGATGGAATCACGGATAACCTGGTCTGGGCAGAGACGTGAACTGCTGTAGTTGGGACACGATCTGGGATGGTCGCCAACTACATGTGGAAGCGTGGCCAGGCTGTGGAGTATAGGATTTCTTTGATGATGGCGGCATGATGGTTGGAGGGAGACCATTGTTGCTTGCTTTCGAAACTGGCCTACCTACGATTGTAACAGGTTTTTCAACATAAGTAATTGTATGTTTCTTTTAATTAATATATGTATATTTGCGTTCATACAGGGTATTACGTAATTTACATTACTTTATTATCTGTTAGTACAGATTACGTGGCTCTTGTGTGTCATGGCGAATGCCAGTTGAGCGAAGATTATTAGGCTAGCCAGTCCCGAAGGATTAGTAGATTGATAGTTTGCTTAATTTCTGCTACATCCATTTTGTTATTACCGGAAGTGTAATCTAATAAATGTTATCAGACAGTTTATTACTTGTGCTAAGTGTTTCATTTGTTCCACCTCACCCATGAGACTATCGACCCTATTGTACGGTTGGCGGCATGCTAAAATTATAATTAATACAAATAATTCAAATTAAACAGAGGCAGATCGTTTCAGGGTACTAAGAAGAGAAGTGAGAAAATAACTGAAGAGAGAAGAGGATTAAGAGTAGTACTAAGGTCGAAAAGAGAGAGAATTAGGACTAAGAAGAGGAAGTACCTACTGGAGGATAGAGAAAGAATATGCATAAGAACGAAGGAGACTTCCAAATACAAACTACACTTCTTCATCACTTACAAGGTGCACTGACGACATCGTACACAGGGGATGGCTGGTCCGTGTCCTTGACTGGCAGCTCGTGAGGACTGCGCTCCAGCTGGCTCTGCCTCGATGCTGCAATGGGCTTGCTCCCACCTTGGCGCCCGGCTGTGGATGACCGCTGCGGCACTGCGCGGTTCAGATCTCTGTCGCTGCCGTAACGACTGTGAAGAGACGAACCGCCAGGACGTCGTGGCTGGGGCTGAGGCTGCATCCCGTTAGCTGGCAGACTGGAAGGAGCACTGGAAGAAGCAACTGAGTTACAACACATTCAGTCTTGTGAAAACGACATATGCTTAATACACAACTAAATTTAAACTCTCACACACTCTTCGATATCCTAATCAACAACACTAAGGCATCTCTTCCACGCCCATACACTCACACTTTTAGAAGGCAATAATTCGGAAGAATGACCTTTAGTAAGATCAATGACAAAGAAAGAAAAAACTCTGAAATGGCCATATGGCACATTTAAGGTATATTACGTTTTTTTTTTATCATATTTTAAGTACTGGAAGTGTTATAATTGAATCGAAATGAAGAAAAATGAAATGTATGTTCTAAAGAATACCGACAGTCATAAAAAGGTCACAGTGCCAAGTTTTAAAAATTCGTGGCAGTAGGTTTGTTCATACCTTGTGTGTGAACGGTCGATGCTCGTGCTACGTGGCCTGATACCAGGTTTACCACCTACAGACGACGTCTCTTCTGAACTGGAATCTTCGTTATTGTTGGTGTTGCCAACTTGACTCAGATTTACTGAAACCAAATCATTTAAATCAATACATCATCAACTTATCATCATAGCAAGCTAAGCATGATCTTATGTTTAGAAATATTAAGAGTTTTTTCGTTAAGAGTAAGTAGTTGTTGTTGCTTAAAAGTTTTATAATTAATAATTTTTATATTACAAAATGGTGCAAAAAATAACCATATTCTCAATAAATACAAAGTGCAATCAATATATTATTTCCGAACTACACTTGTATTTATTGTACCGTTAAACATACATGGGCGTGCACTGAAGATCATTGCTTCCATGCCTGTTGAATCAGTCTATCAAACAGCATAAGATTGTCTTTAACCCTTAGGAGCCATGCATCCATTATAGTGGCCAGCTAATATTATGGTCATGATGTGATATAATATATTAGAAATTGTATGTTATATATAAAATACGTTGATATTCCTTAATTTTATATAACTTAAGGACATTGCACTTAATTAAAACAATAAACAATCTTTTTTGTAATGTTTCTTTTTTCTTAAAAAAGGAGCAAAATCATTTCAACTGCAGTCAACTGAAACCCCGTCAGCTTCCATGCATACCATTACACCGATTGTTTTACATGGGCCCTCCCCATCCTTTACCACAGGCTCAATTGACTGCAGTGGGATGCAAACCCGCGATCTTAGGCACAATATGCTGGCCGGACATATCCTGTGCGCCTTAAACCGCTTGGCTAACGAACCCAACACGAATTTACCCGATTATGCAGGTCTTTGGTTTAATGAGACAAAATCAATTCTGACATTAAGAATGAATTTACAATAATGCTTTATATATGCATTGCTGACAACTGCAAAGATAAAATTGATAGTAATCTGATGCTTGTAATAATTAGTAAAGGCATGTGGACAACAATAAAACTTAATTTGATAAAACCTTAAAATTTCCGATAAATTTTAACTTCTATTCATTTATTACGTCTAAATAAAAAAAGCTAATTTGTATTTTTCTATCAATACAAAGACGAAGGAATTAGGCCTACTAAAGAATGTTGTTGACTCACGTTTTATGAACTGTTGGAAATCGAAAGTACGATTTGGAGCAATTTGTAATGCTGCAATTGTCACAATTATAAACAGCACACATACACCCTGACATTTTAACACTAGTACTAATTCATAAAACTATTAACAAATTAACTAGCCCAGCAACAATATACATTGCAGTTGATTACAGCTTGTTTCACGAGTATCACCACACCAGCAGGTAGGTAGCAGCACCAGTGTCGTTCGCACACAAAACTGCTAGCTGTCCGGTATTATTATAGTAAAGTCCTTCATTGAAGAAAATGCCGTAAAAATTATTATGACAACAAGACAAAATCCCATGATTGACTACACTGATGAAACTTATTTTGCTATTTCCCATAAATTGTATTTTATGGAATACAACCTTCGTATTCTTATTCATCGAAATTACTGCATTTCACTTGAGATAATGTACAGAATAAGATGAGATTAAAGAAGAATAGGGAGACAATGGCGGACTACAAGAGAAAAATAATAATGAAACAAAAGATAAGAAAATGGAGCATACATACCAGAGGAGTAAGCAGCAGTGAGGCCTCTTCGCCGGGCATTCTGACTGCTGGCTGTGCTCTTGCTGCCCAGGCTGGTGACCTTGTTCTGGGAGCTGATTGTAGGCCGCATCAGACCGTTCACTCTGGACTGGGCTGCGGTGCTGGAGCGCTGAGCCAGGCTGAGGTCACTCTCTGAGTCACTCTGCGGCAATGTTACTCATGCTTAATAACACAACTGCAGGCTTGGCCACAGCAACACTCCCAAGCTACTGTGACATTTATTACATCCCACACTGAAGACACTCCTTCATTGCAACTAGTAAATTATAGAAGCTATTAACCAAGAATCAAGAAAGTAATGATGCAAAATGTTAATTCTTTGGTTGCTTTTAATCAGCGCCTCTTAGGATAATCCTTGACTTTCATAATCTGACAACTTAAGGTATTTCGTTTCTGAGGTGTGGGAATTTTTAAGGCAGAAATCATTCTTGATATCTAAATTACAGAGGAGAATGATTAACAGAACCGGATTTTGATGCGAGGAGAATTCTGACGCTGAAAGCTATTCCTCCTCTCTCACTCCAATCACATACTAGTACAATTACGTGGTAGTCGTTTACAAACCTAGCATGATGACATCTTATCAATATCAATGTTTACTTGTACTGGTAAAAGTCAACGTCCACTGTAAATTTTAAAACTTGTAAGACTTAAATATACAGGGTGTCTAAAAAATAAACCCACAAGTTAGTTCTGGTAGTAGCCACAGAGTATAGAAAATTGTAAATTATGTTTTATTTAACAACGCTCGCAACTGCTGAGTTTTGTCCTGCAGAAGTTCCTTTACATGCCAGTATATCTACTACATGAGCCTGTCGCATTTAAGCATTCTATATTTAAGCTGTATCTTGTAATGAGTGCTACAGATATAACTTCAGAATAATAAGGGCTAAAATGTAGATATGAATGTTAAATTTGTTACTTATTTGTGTTAGCATAATATTTACATCATGAAAGATCGAGGAAATCCATTAATTTCTGTCATGGTAACAATGGTTATTAAAGGATAAAAATTCGCTCCGGCACTGGGGATCGAACCCGGGTCCTTGTTTCTACATACCAAATGCTCTAATCACTGAGCTACACCGAAGTTCAATCCAAAGCACCGGATCGACTCCCTCTCCTCTAGTGTTTTTCCCTTTGTGGCCTGACTCCAAGTTCGACATATATGTGAGATATATTAAGTCAACTGCCATTATACAAGGATCGCACTCAATTAAATGACTTGGTGACCGGGATTTCACAGTATTATGCACTGTTGGGCGAAGAATCTACGTAAAGATTAATTTCTTACTGAATGAAGTTTGTACATTGAATATTGCATTTTCATTGGCAGTGCGTAAAGTGATTACTACATATTTTAAGCACTGGTGTTCTAAAGGCTCACTTTACGCACTGATAACAGTGGGTTAAATGTAAATTTTAAGTTTTATTTAACGACGCTTGCAACTACAGAGGTTATATCAGCGTCGCTGGATGTGCCGAAATTTTGTCCCGCAGGAGTTCTTTTACATGCCAGTGAATCTACTGATATGAGCCTATCGCATTTAAGCACACTTAAATGCAATCGACCTGGCCCAGGATCGAACCCGCAACCTTGGGCATAGAAGGCCAGCGCTATACCAACTCGCCAACCAGGTCGACGGTAAAATGTAACTTTACGCACTATCATAGAAAAAATACAACTACTTACTATCTTTTATTCAGTTTTGCGGTATGTAGTTACCGCATGAATTCCTTTTGAGAGTGCTTTGATACATAATATTCAATTTTTTTTTTTTTTTTTTAGAGTGCTTTGATACATATTCATTTTTTTTTTAGAGTGCTTTGATACATACATATTCATTTTTTTTTTGAGAGTGCTTTGATACATACATATTCAATTTTTTTTTGAGAGTGCTTTGATACATACATATTCAATTTCTTTTTTTTTTTTTTTTTTTGAGAGTGCTTTGATACATACATATTCAATTTTTTTTATGAGAGTGCTTTGATACATACATATTCAATTAGAATTTCTTTCTTTTAGAAAATACTTTTCGTTTTACTGTCTTATTGAGGTTATAATTCATAAACAGCTGTTCGTTTCAGAGCAGCCATTTTAAGGCCTTCTTCTTCTTCTTCTTCTTCTTCTTCTTCTTTAGATATTGGATAAACAATGCTGTTGCTAATAGTCATGAAATTGCTTTATCATCAGTCAACAGTCAGTTGAAAAATTCACCATTGTGAATAAAATTAATTCATTACAATAATTAATTGCCATAAACAAAACAAAGCTTAAGGCCTATTGCCTAAATAATAGAATTACTTCATTAACCACGTACCTGGTTCAGCATGCCCATGGATGTGCTACGCATCATATTGGTGTTACTGCTGTGGCTGGAAGTGCCTGCTTTGAGTCCATGTCGAGGCAGGGTGCGGCTGCCAGCAGCAGCACCCCCACCACCACTACTACCACTACTACCCTTATTGGTCACTTTTCCTGAAACTGTCCATTACAAATGTGAACAATTATTTAGTTGGTAATAGTCTACAGATTACAAAGTGTAAAGTTTCCACTTTCTATTCTCCACAATAATAATGACAATGAACAAAGGTCAATTCACCTGACAGACAGATATTCAGATAAATAAAGTTTAATAACAAGCAAGATCAAAGTCACTTAATAGATTTTCAGAAAAAAAAAGTTTAATATGTGTAAATAATAAAAAAACCACAAAAACGAAATGAAACAATTTAGAGAGTCCTTTGTTTTAGATACAGCTTTATATTTTTCTTTACGTATTTTTTGGAATATTTATTTTAAAATGAAACTGTTTTTTGTACATCAGTATTATAAGCAGTCTTTATTGTTGCTCAAAATCGCTCATAAAATTTTATTGCATTGCATAGCACGTAAGTTATGTAATGAAATTGCCATAGCAACAATTACATCATTAACTAGTTTGTATTTATAACAGTGCTACACCATAATATTTTAAATTCATTGTTAACTCTTTAGCACTTATTAGTGCTTTCTGGTTGTGCTAACTGATGGTGTTACATGTCAACAATGTGACATTGAAACTTGTGCTCGGGTTTCTGCCTCTTCTTCAAGGAAAATTCCCTGAGAGCCGAGCCCGGGAATCGAATCTGGGACCTCCAGATGGGCACTAGATCACAAAGGCAGTCTAGCCATAATATTAATATTAATTGAAACAAAGACTTTCTAAAAGAAAATGAATATTTTTATTAATCAATAATTCAAACTTACTTCTGAATATTAAAATTAAAAGTAAGAGTAAAATGTAAAATTTAATCAATTGACTTGTTGTGATACATATGATAGAATAAAACTACACACTGAATAAAATGTAAAATGTAATCAACTGATTTGTTCCAATAAATATGCCAGAATCAGAATTACTGTTACTGAAAACTCTAGTTTTCTTACGCCAGCAATTTAATAAATTATTTCTTATGCTTTTTTCATAACTATCACGGTTTTTTTAATTAAACTCAATTCTACTTTATAAGCTTCTTCTAACATATCTAATCGTAAATTGATTTACACATTTAGCAACAATGTCAATAAATTCAACAAACCAAACAATGACGTCACGAGTACACTGCAGGCATTTGTTTCAGAATAACTGATTAGAATTCGATAACTTATTTATCCATTTCGTCTATATTAATTCTGTTATAAAAAAAATGTATGAAACACGTTTATAATGTCACACAGGTCATTAAAATAAGGAAACTTATGATGCAATAGAGTACTGTCATAAGACAGTATACTATTTTGATATGTTGTGAAACTGTGTCAACTCAACTTTTACATTCTATATCTGATTATACTGCCAAAAATAATTTTTAATTTCAAATGAAATCAAAATAGATAAAGGGTGCGGCAAAACATCCTTCCTAATTTAAAGTTTAAATAAAAAACAGATGGATCAAAATAAGGAAACTTTATTAATATGAATGGTATCTTAACAGTGGGGAATTTTTCCTCGGCCGATGTTTGAACACCTCAGCCTTAAGGTGCCCCCATAGAAAAAAATCGCAGGGTGCAAGGTCTGGTGATCGTGCTGGCCAGGGGATGTCGCCACGTAAAGAAATTAAGTGTCCGGGAAACATCTGAGGAGTGACAACGGAATTACCACTTATCAGAAACGATACCACAGCGTAAGCACGTTCTTCACCCGTCCACGGCATAGTTGGGATTCGTTACAGATTACAATTTGCACTAATTGAATGTCAATTCCGTGTATTCAATGTCCTATTCAATTCTTGTTGTTTTGCGCATGTCATTTGATATCACTATGGCAATGCATATAAACCTAAATTTCCCACTGTTTAGATACAATTCATATTAATACAGTTTCCTTATTTTGATTCATCTGTTCTTTATTTAAACTTTAAATTAGGGAGGATGTTTTGCCGCACCCTTTATATTACCGTTATTAATAAAAACTAAGCAAGAAATCATACTGTAACTTTACTACAAATTATAAACTGTTAATCTTGAGCAAGAATTTCAATATATAAAATGACATTTCCGAACCTTTTAGACAAGTAGACAATGAGATATAATTCCAGATAAGCTTTGAAACACGTTCTTGGAAATGAACACTGAGGAGTTGCTAACAGTACAACATTGCGACGAACAGCATTCCATGGTACTGGAGCCTCATGCTATGTAAATACAGGCATGCAGTGAGGTAACAGGCAATGCTGCATACACTGACAAGCACTGATATCCACGGAAGAAATTGCATTGCTACAATTCTTCTGCAAGTTCATTTGTGTCTGTTAAGTGATAAAATGCAGACCATGACCATGTCTTCCTGTCCTATTCTAACTCAATTATGGGCATTATACAATACATTTTTCTTCGTAGCAATTACCTACTTCAATTTGATTTTAATATGAGAACGTGTTTTATGTCAATATTACTGATTATAGTGAATAAATAAATAATAAACTAATAAATAATTAAGTAATAAACAAACGATTACATAAATAGTAGCTAAATAAATAAGCAAATAAATAAGGGTCATTCCATGTCAACTTGTCTTGTATCTAAAAAAATTATTTTCCATAAATATATTTCTGTATGTTAAAATATGCAATAAAGTCCAGGAGACATGGCTATATAGCTTTTTAAAATAAAGATCTATATGTTACCATAAACAGCACAGTTGAACTTTGTTAAATGATTGATAATTTCAATCGTGGTTTTGTTTCCTATGTTGGCTATAATGGGAGTTCAAAAATCTGACCAAAGAAGGAACAAGTATCTCTGGAGAAAACTTCTGTCATAGTTAAAAAAGTGAAACATACAAGAGTTATTAAGCGTGGACAGTTTGTTTTTGTTTAAAAACGATTAATTTTCACAGTAAAATCAAACAGTAGAACTATGTGATTGCATATTTTGGAACAGATGCATTATAGGACCCACCCCGAGTATTTCATAGTATCGATTATATATTGTATATTTCGATTATTATATCAAGTATGCCATCTTAACAATACTAAATACACAGTACTATAAACATGTATCATTTAAAAAAATCAACAATAATGATATTAAGCTCATATTAGTCACCTTTGTTATACAATATATTAAATTTTATTCAAAATAAAGTTAAAGAAACAAACCAAAGCTAAACTTTAAACACAGTAACATTAAACTTTCAAACAATACAACATTGGTATTAATACAACAATAAAATTAAGTTCATATTAGTCATATTTACAATATATTATAAAATACTAATTCTACTCAATTTATACTGCATTTTTGGTCCAGGGAAAATACTAGTCTTTCACAAAAACACATTTTTACTAGTATTTCCCCTGGACCAAAGAATTAAAAACAAAACTGGTGTAAAATTAGCATTTTACCATGGACTTCACTGGAGATGTTCCGTTTTATCTTCTCCGTTACCCGAGTGATTTCACGAAGTGCTACGATACGGCGTTCCTGTGTCTATCATTTAATGCCTTGTAATTTCCAATGACATCTCCACAGGAGTTCATCTCGTTTACTTTTAAATTTCTTCAGTCTCATCCCAGGATTGCATGTTTCACAAAACATTTCACTCCTAAGTAAACCACATTCGCATAAAAAAAACCATAAACATAGCCAACATGTCTTTATTCATGGATAAAGCTACTAAAAAGCTTACAACTTATTTATAATTCCATAATTTCCATTTCGAGGCCTACATTTTAAATCAAGAGGGAGAATTTGATCCACTTCTTTTTTATATTTAACTATAGCATTCGAAATTGCCGCCATGATTATGATCAAACTAATTTACAACAATATTGAATGGTTGGCAACATAATGAAAACAATATATATATCGATCATTTAATTGATCGAAACGCAACTTCCGTTGACCTTTTTTTGTGGCTTAGCATATTTTTATATTTAGGGTGGGTCCTATAATGCATCTGTTCCCATATTTTGTTTCCTTTTATATCTTTAATTAGTTGTATTTTCAGATGTTTGGAGAAAATAATAATAAAATAATTGAAATTTTATATTTTAACTATTTCGTCACACTCGTAACATGTTCTAAATATTCTGTATGTTCTTGGTCAAATCCAAATCCAAGTTTAAAAAAGGTAATCTTGTTCCAAAAATCTTACAGATATAGAAAAAAATGTCTTACTCTTTCAGAATTTACCAATTAGCAGAGTTACCAAATGAACTAAAGGAATGCGCAATGCCAATGGAAAATTTTGTCACACCCGTAACATCTAGTCTTGGATGAAGATGCAGATGAACGTAATAATGACAATGAAATGAGCCCGAAGTTACAGCAAAGCACGAGCTCAAGCACAATTATGCTTGTGTAGTTCTGTGTGCTAGTTGTTCTATGTTCTCATAACTCTGCACAAATGATATTACATTTGAAACGTTCTGTTAACTACCATACTTTAAAATGTATAGCAAAAATCGTAGTTTTAAATACATCAGTTTTACTTCGAAAAGGATGAAAATTACTACCTAAACTGCTAATGACTGCTATGATTCTTTAATAAAATGAAATATAATTATTTTATTTATATTACAACAAAAACATAAATATGTGTGTTTATGTAATGCTCAATATTTAACAGTAAAGTCATTCTCCTTCTTGCTTCCTAATATTTAGATGTAAAGTCCATAAAAATTTCCAGAGATTCACAGATTTTTAGATATTCCATGTCCATGCCATCTTCTTTATTGCACAATGAACATTTAGCAGAGTCCAATAAGCCGATTCAAAAAACATAAATATAAATTATAACTGAATGACGAACTGAAACAGTAACTTATAAAATTAAATGCCACATGCCTTTCATCATTGAAAACAGGATTAAAAAAAAAAAGCAAACGTTTGTATGAAATTCTCGAAACAAATTGAATATAAGTACCTTATTCAATAATGGAATGTAATGCTTTGAGATGAAAGACAGACAAGCATTTAGGACTACTTATATGAATACATAATATACGGTACAAGTAAAATGTAAAGAGAAGAATGTACCTTTGATAAATACTTCAACACATGATTTTTACATTATATACAAATATTCTACACTGTTTTAGTGAGTGAATATGTCTTTAAAGACGAGATATTTATTGGAAAATTAATATATATATTTTTAATTATTTCCACTGTTCTAAGACTTAGATACTATTTCCAATTTCTAACTTTCGAACACTGTCTTCTACTAGGCCTATAGGATTATATCTTAAGTTCTTTGAATATTTTCACTGACTTAGTCTGAATCAAAATTAGACGAAATTTCAATCGTGGACTATACTTTTCTGATCAGAGTAAAGAAAAAATCCATTTTGAATCTTGCGTACACTACTTTTAACACTTGAATATAAGTAATTGATTAACTAGCAGACTTACTCGTGTTAATTATGTAAGTTTGTGCGGCTTACAGCTGTTTCGGTGCTTCATCACACCATCCTCAGAGCCTACTAGATCTCGGCGTCATCTCGAACTTCTCTGCCTGTTATGTGGGTGCGTTTGATTGTTGAAATGTGTTGAAAAGTGGAGTCAAATAGTGTGTGTGTACTGAAATTGATCTGTGTGTTGAGAATTTGATCGGGGTGTGTTTTAGTGTGTTTGTATATTTCATATTGTTCTAGTGTGTTGAGTTTTTGGTTCTTGGGTTCTCAACACACAGGTCAATTACAGTACACACACACTATTTGACTCCACTTTTCAACACCTTTCAACAATCAAACGCACCCACATAACAGGCAGAAAAGTTCGAGATGACGCCGAGATCTAGTAGGCTCTGAGGATGGTGTGATGAAGCACCGAAACAGCTGTAAGCTGCACAGACTTACATAATTGACACGAGTAAGTCCACTAGTTAATCAATTACTTAAAGAAAAAACTTAAGAAAATATCCAAATATTAAGAAATACACTTGATTATGTTGGTTTTTAAGTGTGTAAAGACAGTAATTTCTTTTTATCAAACAGCTGTTTCTGACTGAAATAACTCTTTTTAAGGTATCATTAGTTTATATGTAACATAGTGAGGAAAATTGAATGTGACCAGATTAATTTCTTGAGAATAATAGGAGAATAACCTATTAACTTTATCTTCTAGTGTAAAACAAAAGACAAACATGTGATTGTCACAATTGCAATGCTTTCTGTGCTCTTGATACGCAAGTGCTTGTGAAAGACATCCAAGCCTGTGTTGTAAGACCTCCTACCTTGAACAGGGACGGCATGCAAGAGCTTCCGAGGTGCTGTGTTCGCCAGGTCACTCAAGGAACAAGCTCGGCGCAGACCACCTGACTCACTTGCCTGAGTTCCTTCATCACTGTCTGCTATTCAAACCGAAAAATAGAAACAAGCGTGCATTCTAACTACACAAGCTAAGAAAGTGCAAAGGCAAATACCTTTCAATTTGTCACACATAAATGTGAAAGTTTCAATCTACTGTAATCCAAATAATATTTTAAACCTCAGTAGACAAGATGCAATAACCATAAAATAATTTGCTTCAAAGGGGAACAGGAAGCAACGGTGGTATATTCGGGAGATACTTTGATTGAATATTTTGCATTTCTAATGCGTGGAAGATTGACAACACGATATTTCCAAGAGTTGATCCATCTTCAGGTTGAGGGAAAAGATGTTAATGTGTCCGGCCCTAACCTCTCAGAAGAAGTATACAATTTAAAACTTTTTATATTGCGAAAATCTACGGTTTTTGTACCATAACACATGAGTAGATGTAGAAACAACCTTTTTTTTTTATGAGTCATGTATTAGCTCCATCAACAGGAAAAGCAAAGATGGGGGAATCTATCTGTTCAATTCTGGAAGGAGCCAATTCCAAACATTTGGATGTTTCTACATTTATGCAAAAACTCGAAAATTTTCTACTACCATTAGAAAAACATTATGGAAGAACAGTGGGACAGAAGACGGAAAACAAAGAAAGCCAATGCCAGTGCATTTGCAGCAAAATAAACTGCGTCTTCTGGTGAAAAAGGCGAAGGAGTGAATCTGCAGATAGAAGATAGATCCAACCTTGAAAACAAAGTTCTCCCCTCCCACCCATCAATGACAAAGTTCAATAAAAATTTCTCCTGAATAATATAGTTATATCAACTCCTCTTTTTTTACAACAATGTGCAAACAAGTACAATGAGTTGATAACAGAAAATTATTTCATACCACTTGATGGATACTCTACTTCATGTATAAAGCTAACAACCTTGTAATAAAACACAGCATTTAAGCTACTTTAAAATAAGACATAATAATCAATTCAAAGGTCGGGATTTAAAACACTGAATAAATCAAAATATAAGTAAATGAGATAACACAATTTGCTTATGTAATCACACTTTTACATGAAGAATGTATCCAAATTTAAAATTTAAATTTCTGTAAGTGATACAAGTATCTGATATGTAATCATCACACTGAAACAAGAGAACGTGGTGAATGGTGAGCAATAGGTATTGCATGCTAGCTGTGCACTTATTTAATTTAAGCAATACTCAGTAAGAACAGTTGCGTACAGAAGTTAGGGATGTGATGAGGAATCATATTCTTCTTCAACATCTTATGTTATGGTAATATGACTGTCTATTTATTAAGTGTCTGCATAAAATTAGCAGGGTTTACTTCAGGTTACATGTAATACTTGGACCTTATTAGTCTAGACGGGCACACAATGAAACTCCTGTGATGTACAAGTTAGCATAGTGCCAGGCTTCCACCTAGGTAATACAAATTCGAATCTTGTTTAGATCATGGATATGTTGTTTTCTAATGCCAGGCGTGTGACAATAAAGTCATTTGACCTCTTGCACTCCAATATTTTTCAAAGATATTATCATGGTCAGCCACTGAAGCACAGATTTTGAGGTGTTCCGAATCCATTTCTTGGTTTGAGTTGCACAATGGGCAGTTAGGGGACTGATATATTCCAATTCTATGCAGGTGTTTGGCCAAACAATCATGGCCTGTTGCCAATCTAAATGCAGCTACAGACGATTTTCGTGGTAAATCGGGAATTAACTGTGGATTATGATGCAGAGAGTTCCATTTTTTCCCTTGGAATTGTGTTATCAAATTTTGTTTGTTAAAGTCTAAGTATGTAGATTTAATAAATCTTTTCACAGAGTAATACGTAGATTTAATAACAGGTCTGTAAGTAGCAGTGCTGCCCTTCTTTGCTAAAGCATCCGCATTCTCGTTTCCCAGGATTCCACAATGGGACGGTATCCATTGGAATACAATTATTTTATTGAGTGATATTAATTGAGAGAGCATTTTAGTTATTTCTGCTGTTTGAGATGAAGGTGTGTGTTTAGAGACTATTGATAGAATAGCTGCTTTGGAGTCTGACAATATAACTGCATTCCTAAATTTATTGATGTGGCATAGAAGATTCCTGAGACTTCACTTATTGCAATGATTTCACCATCAAAACTTGTTGTTCCATATCCAAGAGATCTATAAATTGAGAAGAGACAGCACGTAACACCTGCACCGGCACCTTGTTCTCTGGAGATCAAGGATCCGTCGGTGTATAAATGAAGCCAGTTTTGTGGAGGGTACCTAATATTAATTGTCTCTAAAGACAACTGTTTCAGTATTTGAGTGTTTACCTCTGATTTCAGTATTTCTTCTGTTAAATTTAGATTATATTCTATATTTAATAGAGTTAAGGGGTTTGGTTTAATTTGTAAGTTTTCTTTTAAATTCGGGATATTGATTTTCTGTTTTAATTCTTGAACAATGGATATGAAACTTTTTTGAGTTTTCAATCTACAGAGAGGACTGTATGAATGCCAATTGTTTCCTGGTAATCTGATAAGTTTTTCATATTGAATCAGTGCTTTTTCTTCTATTGTCATTTTGATGCTGTGATGTACAAGTTAGCATAGTACTAGGCTTCCACCTGGGTAATACAAATTCGAATCTTGTTTAGATCATGGATATCAGTCTTTTGACAATGTGACTCTCCTTATCTTGGTGTGAAGACCTGTTGTAACATTAACTCAGAATTACAGGAGATCCACTATGTATCCATCTAGAAAAACTTCAGGTACGGAATGAGGTCAAGACCTGTAGAGGGCAGTACTGTCTGATAAGGAGGGAATCTAGCCTGGCTGTCCGTCAGAAATATGTCAGATATAGAGAAAGTTCAAATATGGGGTACAGCATTTTTGGCGTATGTGCTAGATATATAGTGCCCAGTTTGTGAGCATATTGCTAGTGCAGCTGAGAATGGTACCACTTCCTATACACGTCACATCAGCCATTTGCCAAACACAGTTGTCAGACTGACTGCGGCAAATGGAAAACACTCGCACTTAACGTTCCCATTACTTATTTCACACGCCAAAAACGATGACGCGGACTATACAATGTTGCAGTGCAAGAATTAGTTATAGACTCCTACCTCCTAGATCTCATGTTATCCAGAATTAATAATCAGTGAGGTGTTACAGATACTATTCCACCTTTTCTTTGTCGATTATTTAATGACACTGTTATCAACTACTAGGTTATTTAGCATTGGTTAAATTATGTTTTATTTAACGACGCTCGCAACTGCACACTTAAATGCCATCAACTGTGGCCAGGATCGAACCCGCAACCTCGGGCACAGAAAGCCAGTACTCTACTGACTGCGCCATCCAGGGCGACTATTTAGCATTGAAGAATTGGTGATCGCGAGATGGTATTTGGCGAGATGAGACCGAGAATTCGCTGTGTGATTACCTCACATTCACCTTACAGTTAGAGAAAACCTCGGAAAAATCTCAACCAGGTAATCAGCCCAGGCAGGAATCGAACCCATGCCTGAGTGCAGCTCCTTATCAGCAGGCAAACGTGCCTACTGTCTGAGCTATGTTGGTGGAGACTTTATGTTTGTGTAAATGTGAAACCATATTAAACCAATAAGGAGTGACTCTGCACTTTAAGTGGTCAGGTACAGCTGCCCCTTGCCTATGTCACAGTTTAAATGTGACTCTGCCATGCAGTATTAGAATTTCGAATCAGCTATGAACAGAAAAATGTATGTTATTAGGTGTGTTCACAATACTTCTCCACAAGAGAAAAATGCGTTCAGAATTTTGTAAACATTGACAATATCTGTGCTCTGGTTAAAAATATTCGAAGAGCGCATAATACGAGATAAGAGTTTATTATTCTCGCCATCCACTGGTGGCTACAACTTGAAGTCTATTTTCTTATCCAAGCTGCATACCATATCATAAAAATTGTAATTTGTTTCAATGCCAAAGAAGAAGAAGAAGGAGGAGGAGGAAGAAGAGGGGGGATATAAGAAAAAGGATAAGGGGAGAAGAGGATTCCTGTTGATCCTAAGCTTTCATAAACCTCACTATAAGTCCGTCAAAATATGAGCCAGTTATAGAAAACTTAAAAAAATATATGGATGTAAGCAAAGCTCTGATATGACCCATAGAAAGGTAGTTAAAAATAAATTATATTTAATGTTTAAGATATGATAAAAGTTTCAAGACTTCACTGTGTTAAAATATTGCATGTTGCATTATATCTCTGCCAGTGAATAACCATCGAGTTTGAAGTGACTTGACTTGGTCGTTGGCAAAACAAAAGACATCTGTTTGCTTTCATTCCAGTGCTCTGGCCACTGCTTGCTTGAGTGTAAGCTGAGAGTTTAGACAAACTTTTTCTCACACATTGGTACAATCTTTTGCTATCTTTCTTTCCCCTCATTGTAACTAAGATGTTGCACAGAGGCAGATATACAATACAAGATTAGTGCCTTGAATATGCCATACCGATACGACCATTTCGGAGTCTGTATGATTTGAGGCTTTCTCGGCGTTGGTTCGCTAATATGTTTTTGCAGGATATCAGCCGAGTTAAAATTTTGGAATGTTCCAAGCTTTCAAGTGCTATCTCTACAGCCATCTTCAGGGAAGTTGTGTCTGGACAGAAAGTCGTGGGTTATATAGATGTTAGGCTGTCTCAGGTGATACGGGATTGGTTGGCGGATCGGCCAATCCGGGGCCGGGAATTGTCATTCCTCGTAAGCTCCGCCCCTCCCGGGATTCTTGTGTGAAGTTTGGTGGGCGACAAGTCCTGTTCCACCGGTTGGAATCGGTTGCTGTCCCCGGTCCGTGATCTTCATGACCTTAATCGTAAGAGGGCCTAAGCTGGTCCAAGGCTGGTGTCCATGCCTGACTGAGCTATAGTCCACCGTCCCTGTTAAAGTTGTGTTTCTCCAGCTTAATCTCTATGGTCTCCTTGATTGCACGTTCCCAGTGATGGCTTGATTTGTTAATGACCTTGGTGTGGTCAAATAGTATTTTATGCTCCTTTTCTATGCTGTGTTGCGCCACTGCAGATTTTTCCGGGTAATAGAGCCTCAGGTTCCTCTTATGCTCTTTTATTCTGCCTTCTATTGTGCGGCCAGTCTGCCCTATGTATACTTCGCCGCACTCACATGGAATCTTGTAAATTCCTGGTGTCCTTAGGCCCTGACCGTCTTTAACCTGACGTAGATGACTCCGGATTTTGCTCTGTGGATTATGTATGGTTTTGATATTTAGCTTCTGGAGATGGCTGCAGAGATAGCAGTTGAAAGCTTGGAACATTCCAAAATTTTAACTCGGCTGATATCCTGCGAAAACATATTAGCGATTTTGGAGTCTGTTTACTCATCATCAATGATCTTAAAAGTAAGAGTACGTTACCTTTTAACAATATTTTAAAACTTTATCGTATTTTAAATATTATAAGTGTTATAAAAGTGAATCAATATCAAGAGAAACTGAAGAGTACAGGGGAAAAACAATAAAATTCTCTTAAGGATGATTTCATCATCTAATTCAGTATATTACTGCAAAATTTACTGATGTTCCTAATGAAAAATAGGAAAGGATGACTGTATACGCGATGATAATTAATAAGAAAATATACTGAATTAGATGATGGATCACCCTTATGAGAATTGTGACTTTGATTGTTTTTCCCCTGTACTCTTCAATTATACTTAACGTTCAATCATATAATATAGCATGTGCAGCAATATTTGGTAGGAATTTAACATTTCGTTTAGAAGTGAAGAGTTGAAATAAATACAAATTACATAAGCAAACAGTGTGTTAGAAGTGTGTACAAAGAGGAACATTAGCTAGTGACGGTTTAAAGTGACATCGTAAGGAAAGGGTGAACATATTACAAAGGAATATCAAGAAGCAGGATGCTCAAGAAGTTATTACAATCAACTACAAACAACGTAACATGCGTCAGAAAAAATGTAAGCTGTGAAGGTAAAGATATCCCCTTCACATGCCTTGAAGGCTAATGGGGAGCATGGATGTCCGGAGTGAAAATTAATCAAATACAAAGCGGAAACTGTATTACATGAGAGCACACAATAGAACATACTCAAAAGCAGATGCACTACACAATAATATGCACAAGTGTGGCAGTAGAGAGATTAATCTTTCCTATTAAGCCTTTCCATTTCGTTTATTTTTTCAACACCACTGAATCTAACAGATAACATGAATTTTACACATACAAAATACAGTCACTGTTTTCCAATCTTTTAGAATCAAAATAGTTTAGCAGTCTTTCAATCTAACACTTACACCATTTGGTACAGCAGCATTTCTCAAACCTCCTGGAAATAAAAGCTTACTTTACAGTAGTTTAAAAATTCCTCAGACCTCCGAAAACTATCAATATGTTACAATCCACTTTTCTTAATCTTTATAAACATTCACACTATTTAAAAACGCACGGATTTTATATTACAGATTGGAATATGTTACTCAAATAATATTACACTGTGGTTTACCAAGCCACATACGGTATCGTGAAAAGCAAATATAGTCTGCAGATCATGGTTTGAGAAATACTGTTGTACAGGACACACAGTGCTCTTGGAATGACTTTGTTAAAATAAAATAGAAAGTGCATCCAGACTAGACTGCTATATGGGTCTTTCCAGGAAAGAAGTCTACCTATTGCAGTTCTCTGTTGAAGAAATATCTGACGATATCTAAGATAGGAAAGGTTTAATATACGAACATCTTTACCATTAACGTCTTATAGTAAACTCCTGATTATTAATTTGTGTTCGAATTAATGGTTTCGTGAATTATTCATAAGTTCTTATTTTATTTACTTATTTTTGCATTTAATTTATTATTACTTACTTGCTTACTGGCTTTTAAGAAACCCGGAGGTTCACTGCCGCTCTCACATAAGCCCGCCATTGGTCCCTATCCTGAGCAAGATTAATCCATCATATCCCACCTCCCTCAAATCCATTTTAATATTATCTTCCCATCTACGTCTCGGCCTCCCTAAAGGTCTCTTTCCCTCCGGCCTCCCAACTAACACTCTATATGCATTTCTGGATTCCCCCATATGTGCTACATGCCCTTCCCATCTCAAATGTCTGGATTTAATGTTCCTAAGTATGTCAGGTGAAGAATGCAATGCGTGCAGTTCTGTGTTGTGTAACTTTCTCCATTCTCCTGTAACTTCATCCCTCTTAGCCCCAAATATTTTTCTAAGCACCTTATTCTCAAACATCCTTAACCTATGTTCCTCTCTCAAAGTGAGAGTCCAAGTTTCACAACCATAAAGAACAACCGGTAATAGAACTGATTTATTAGCTAGCATATAAATATTATTATTATTATTATTATTAAGTTGCAATGCAAATGGAAGTTTTTATGATACGATGAAGCATTGCCTGTATTTAGTTTATTACAGGCTTCAATTACAATTTGCCTGCAACTTAAGCTGGAAAACATACCTAATTGCTAAAAGTTGACGACAGCTCCATCTTGTCATGACTTTAAAATGAGCAAAATGATTCTAACAAAAAGAAAACTAAAAGTGACTAAAAAGTTTGAGAAAAGAGATGTCGTGCCTAGTTATTAATCGAGTAACAGATTTTTATATAGATATAATATTTACTATTAAAATAGATTATACAACTTTTCTGAAAATCTATGCAATTCCACCCCATAACAAACCCTAATAATCAGGAGTTTACTGTACTTCTATTTTATAGAATCGCGTTCTGTACAGTTCTGAAGACAGGAAACAATAGAAAGAGGGTTTGTTTGGGTATTTCAATTTCTATTGAAGGATTAGCTAAAGATTTGTGTCTACTTTTTTGTATTTTGACGTCGTCCTTTAAGTATTAATAATCTTTGTGTTATGGAAATAAAGTGAAGTTTATATGATTAGTTCACCAAATCACCACTGATTCAGAACTGAGTGAGAATGATGGATTGCTCTCTTAAATAGCGAAATAAAGCTGGTGATTCTACAATGTAAACTTACAAAGAAAAAAATCCTTGTCTCTGAAATACTCCAGGCAAATCTACTGACTGATTCTCGTCAATGTCAGAATTCAAATCAGTTACTACTGTTCCTTGGCTATCATTTTTTTATCGTAATGACTTTTTAATTTATAATTGTTCACGCTGCATGGAAAACATGAATTAGTATCAATGCTAATAATTTCGAGGGAAAAATTGTTCCGGAGCCGGGTATCGAACCCGGGACCTTTGGTTTAACGTACCAACGCTCTACCACTGAGCTACTCGGGAACTCTAACCGACACCGATCCAATTTTTCCTCTATATCCACAGACCTCAAATTGGGCTGACAACCGTCAAGCAACCATCTTCGAGTGCACACTAACTCTGTGTGACTTAAATTGTGGTTTTCTGTTAACGAACAGTGACGTGTATTATGCAAATCAAGATTTCAGGTATAACTCCCTGTAAAGTTGATTCGAATAATTTCGAGGGAAAAATTGTTCCGGAGCCGGGTATCGAACCCGGGACCTTTGGTTTAACGTACCAATGCTCTACCACTGAGCTACTCGGGAACTCTAACCGACACCGATCCAATTTTTCCTCTATATCCACAGACCTCAAATTGGGCTGACAACCGTCAAGCAACCAACTTATACCTGAAATCTTGATTTGCATAATACACGTCACTGTTCGTTAACAGAAAACCACAATTTAAGTCACACAGAGTTAGTGTGCACTCGAAGTTGGTTGCTTGACAGTTGTCAGCCCAATTTGAGGTCTGTGGATATAGAGGAAAAATTGGATCGGTGTCGGTTAGAGTTCCCGAGTAGCTCAGTGGTAGAGCATTGGTACGTTAAACCAAAGGTCCCGGGTTCGATACCTGGCTCCGGAACAATTTTTCCCTCGAAATTATTCGAATCAACTTTACAGGGAGTTATACCTGAAATCTTGATTTGCAGTATCAATGCTTTTTATTTATTGCATTCCGTAGATCTTATATTAGCACTGAAGTTTTAAGATGTGGAACTAGTAAAGATTTTACAAAATTATAATTTTTTGGCGAGAAGAAGCGAGGTTGAGGATTCGCCATAGATCACCTGGCATTTGCCTTATGGTTGGGGAAAACTTAAGAAAAAACAAACATGACTGAAGCAGATCCAAAGCCTCGAAACACTTTAAAACACACAGAACTAAGATTATTAATACAATAAGACATAACGAATATCAAATACACAGCACAATACTCAAACTAATTCACTCAGAAATATTCCAAACAAACCCTCTTTTCCTTATGTAACATTCGATCATTGAAAATTATATTCTATCACACTTAGGGTGGAGGAAAACTGAACTATTCTGATATCAGTCTTGTGCTACACAACAAGAGACAGTTGTCGGCATCTCAAGCAACATCATCTCAAATGTGCAGAAGTACATGCCAATAGTATACAAAGAGTGAACTTGCTGTGGCCACACGGGTTACCTGGGCCACTACATTTGGATGGCAGAATCTGATGTCTTGTGCCAAGTCTCTTGCCGAGCTGACGCTGGTTGGGGGCACGAGATGCTGGAGGCCAGAGACGCTTTGGAGAGTTGGCGGCAGACGAAGAGGTTGCAGGAGTCGAGGATCCCGACCCCCCCAGCACCGGGAAACTGTCTTCCTCGGCACAGTCATCGGATATGTCATAGTCCTCGATTGCGTTCTCGAAGCTACGACACAAAAGCTTGACACCACCTGGTCTGCTTGTTACAGACAACGCTACCTCTGACCTATGTGTGAAATCGGCAGACTGTGTGCGCTCTCTAGTATACATTAATTTCCTTGCACCATCTTTATCTTTGGATTCACCTTGCTTTGCGTCTTCAGAACTCCCTTGTTTTGCAGCTGTCTCTCCCTTTTTGGGTTGATCGTAGTCAGTTGGACTCAGAGCCGCAGAATTCATTCCAACTAGATGGTTTGCTCTCAGCGGTCTCTGTGAATGCATACTGCCAGATTCTACGCTTTGATTCCAATGTGCCCTCTGTTTCATTTGCTGTTGAGATGGTTTTTGTCTGGGTTTTAAGGGTGGTTTATGAGTAACTTTCCCTGTAGGTTTAGGTGCAGTTGGGGGTCGATTAGAGCGGTGTTGATCAATTTTGTCGCCTGCATTCTGTGGAGATTCCTGCGTATTTCCAACGCTTGACTTTCTGACCGGTTCGTGTCCTAAGGAATGTGACTGTGACGTCTCTTCAAAGCCAGTCGTGAAAGATTTGTTTAACGTCGAAAACTGTGAATGCATCTGTAAAGAGGTTGGGGTCTGTGGTCGACTCCTAGGATACGAATTCTTTCTTACTAACGATCTGGCAGGAGGTCTCTCATTACCTTTCTGTAGCAACAGGTTCTCGTCGTCGGTCTGTGAAACTCTAGATGGGGTCTGTGGCCTGCTATTGGAAGCACTGGGAGACACTTCCGTAGTAGAGAGTTCCGTGCAAGTGTCTTGAAGACTTCGAGTGCGGAAAATCGGCCTGTGAGTATTCTCTTTGGGAGTATCAGTTTCAACTTTCACCTCTTTTTCGGACAGAGCTTTCTCTCTCCCTGTACTTGGCGTTTCTGACTTTGGCTTACTTGTATTCCCGGTCGAGGGGAACAATCTGTTCTTCACCTCCAGTTCCTTGCATGACGTAAAGACTTGGCAGTCGCTGTCGTCTGTCAGGATGCTCTCTGTACTTTGACAGGAGTCCCTGTGCCTTGCATTCTCGTACTCCGCAAGGTTGCCTCGCTGCATTGAGAAGTGGTAGTCGCTCTCCAAGATGCTCTCGGTGCTGCGACAGGAGTCTCTGTGTCGATCTCGGTCACGCTGGTAGTCGCTTTCGTCAGTCAAGATGCTCTCCTGGCTGCGACACGCATTTGTGTTGCGCCGACGGAGCGACAGAAAGAAACTAGCGCTGCTGTGGCGATCCTGCTCATAGTTTGAACACATCTCCAGGATATCACCACTGTTGTTGCAACTCGACAGCTGTCCACTCGTGTTAGACAGAATGCTCTCCTGACTGTGGAAGGCCTCTCTGTTCCTCTTGCACTGTCTGCCGGCAGCACTTGCTGAGCGACGTTCAAATTCGAATCCAACCAATTCTGGCGGACGTGTAAATATCTGGTAGTCGCTGATGCATCTGCGTGGAGTTCTGTTGCTAAATTCGCTTGGCTCTTCCAAGGAATCTGAACTGAAGTCGCCATTTCCGTCCTCCTCGTCACAACTGTCTAGAAGATTCTCCTCGCTTGACGCGATATTAGTTCGTCCCAATGTGGCTGGGAGAGATTCTGAAGACTTTGCAACATTTTTAGTATTTTTACTCTGAAATTCTTGTTCGTTATCAGTCAGTGTGTTCAAATCTATGAAATAACTACAAGACCTGCGTTGCTGACCAAATCTAGACGACTTAATGTTGCTTTCTGTATCTGTCAAGTTCTGAAATAAGCCAGTTGGTGAATTAAGATCCTCGCACACTGGCGATTCTGGTAAAGACTGATTTGTAAGGGGAGTCTTTGATCGAGTCTTGCTATATTTAGAACTACCACCACCACTACTACCACCACCAGAACGTAAATTGAGAAAAACGGGTCGTTTACTTGGTGACAGTTCGCCGTGTTTTAATACAAAATCTTTCTGCGTTTCCCTAATGGAGTTACCACTAATGTTAGTTCTAACAGCATTCAAAGCTTTAGTAGCACTATTGGCAGTAGGATATAAAGCATTGTTAGTACAAGGTGACTGCACCCAAGCTAAGTTGTCAGTTGCAGCACAAGGTTCAGGGTCGTCACTGGACTTCACCCCCACACATAGCTTAGAAGGAGAAGCGTTGCCTTGTGACAATCCAGAAGAATTAGTGCCTACAGGTTTTTTATTAGACAGGACTGAAGAAGAACAAATGTTACCAGTAATTTCCATCACCACAGCAGACCTATTGCTGGCAGAGCCAGTCTTCAGGACATTGGCAGACTTTTTAGTTGTGGGCAAGGTGTGGTATGTGGAATACATGACAGTTTTGGTGGTTAAAGAAGCCGTTTCAGTGTAGTTCTTTAAGTCCTTTGGGATGTCGGAGTAAGGAAGTGAGGTATAAGCAGAAGAAGCTATCTTGGGATCCGTAACCGATACAAGGGATAAAGTACTTGGGAGTGGAAGAGACCGTAGCCTAGCAAGCTCGGTTTTATTTCCGGGGTCTTTGATGCCCTTTGGAGTTTTCGTAACTGGAAGTGTATTGTAGAAGCTTGCAGGAGATTTTGTGATTGCGTTTTCGAGTGTAATTTTTGAGATGTGGGTGAAGTATTTACCAGGAGTAGGAGTGATAATGGATGGCACAGGGTTGTTTGCCAAGTTCTTTGGCTGCTGGATGATGACAGGAGAAATGGAAGACTGGATTATTTTAGACGGCTGCAATATGGCAGAGTTCAGTTGGTGGCGCATTAGAGAAGCAGCATATTGTTTACCTCCAGCAGGAGTGTACCGATGAACATGGTTTACCCCACGTGGACCCCAGCCATCTTTCTCGGGGATTTGGCTTAGATCAGTGATGCTTTGGCTGCTCTTCAGATTTGACCGGTAGCCAACCTGCACAATCGACAAACATGTATGTTCAAATAATTTGCTCTTCATGCATCTATCACTTTTACTGCAAAATACTGTAAATGTATAGGGTGGGACAGTCTGATGAAAAATTCGGAGAACAGTTTGTTAGGCAACAAAACACACCTGGTATTTTAAACTTTAATCTCTATCTTTTTATGGCGAATACTTGACTTTTCGTCATTCATCCATATGACGTCAGTTGTGTAGACCAATTTACCAACAGAGTCGTTGCCCAAGTGTGCCACGCTGAGATGAGATGATGATGGAGATTTGTTGGGATTCCACAGGAGAACTGGAGCTCCTGTGTTATCTAGACCACAGGCTTGCCCAACACAAGTTATAAATCGGGAGACGCCAGGGATCGAACCCGGGTCCATAGAATTATAAGTCCTGCATTCTAGCCACTAGTCCACCATGACAGCTAAAAAGGATATCTATTTTGATGTAATAAATCTGAAGTGAAGAATACAGACAACAGAAATTGTGAGCTTTTATTCCAGTATTATACAAGATGGAAGAGATATGAGTGCATTAATTTTAGGAGCAGATTCAGGTAAGAAAAATGTCAAAAGATTTTAGTCTCCAAAGAAGGATTTGGCCTAACGAAAATAATTTGTGTTTAATATATGCATCTTATTTATTGACAAGATTTTGGTTTTGGATACGTTTTCACAAGGGAATATGTAAGAGAACTGCAAGGAAAACAAATTATTCCCTTAAAATTTGTTCACAAATCGCTTTTTTTAATGTAATTTCATTTTAATGTAAGTGTTTAATAATAAATTTATTGTGCCAGGTTAATCTGGCAACTATGTAAAGTTTTCTTCGCCAGTTGTGTTGATACAATGTATGCAGGCAATAACAAAGTCTTTTCGCAAAATACATTGTGAATCAATCTAGGACGATGTCTCGGTTTTTGATGCGTATGTAGACATACTTCTTATTTATGGAGCATCAAGACAGAATTCCTATGAAGTAGTAAGGTTCTACCAGGACTGATTTCCTACCAGAAAGCTACCCAATCTCAAAACGTTTGTTGCTGTGAAAACGCGAGTCTTACGAACAGAGAGTGATTTGTTTTTGTTGTTGTTTTCTAATGCCAGGCGTTTGACAATAAAGTCATTTGACCTCTTGCACTCCAATATTTTTCAAAGATATTATCATGGTCAGCCAGTGAAGCACAGATTTTGAGGTGTTCCGAATCCATTTCTTGGTTTGAGTTGCACAATGGGCAGTTAGGGGACTGATATATTCCAATTCTATGCAGGTGTTTGGCCAAACAATCATGGCCTGTTGCCAATCTAAATGCAGCTACAGACGATTTTTGTTTTTGTATGCTATTAGAATGGTCCCTATCCAAAAATTAGCCTCTGTAATGTACGTACATGATCTATTAACTCACGTTACCTACATTCATATTTACGAACGTGAAATATTTCGTCTTTTAAATCAGACAGCACAATGACCTGTGTCAGTGAAATATCATGATCTGATGTACAGACACATAGTTATAAGCTACATATCTGTCCATCAATGTTGTAAACAAATCACGACAGTGTTGCAAGATTTATAAATCCATCCTTTAAAATAATTTAATTTAATTCAGTAACATTTACAGATAGAAAAATGTTTATTTCGAAATTTTTATTAGTTCTATCGTTACCTATTACCAGCTGAAATTAATGCACTTATATTCCTTCCACCTTGTATACTGTATCTTTGTTTTGTGCGAGATCGTGCGTATTTGCTTGGTTTCCGCACAAAACCAATCCGCGGAAAATCTAAAATTCCACATTCAGTATTCCCAACCTAACACACATAACAATTTCCCTCTTCTTACCGCTTAATTGACATATTGATTTTACTGCTTTAGGCTTTTAACATATTATTTTTAGAGACGTTCAATATAGTAATAATTATAAATTGGAAACTTACCACTGCAATTTCACCTAAATTGCACTGTTAATTATTGTTTTTAAATATTTGCAAAAATTAAGTAAACTCTATAATTCCACTAAAGTTATTGCAATCGTGATGCAAATAACATTAAGGAAGCCGTGCAGAATTTGATGTCAAAGATATTTTCCATTTGTAAACATCTCCTTGACCGGTAAAATTAAACTTGCTGATGTTATTACTGCAATATGTTATATAAATAATATTGTTAAAATATTAAAATGAAAAATAAATCATTACATAACCTTACCGTTTGTTTTAAGTTCGCATTTATAGACTGGGGGAAAAAAAAGACAGATGTATATCACGGCCTGCTGGAGTATAGTAAACACAGAAAACATTTTAAAGCAACAATGTTGAAGATAGATATTTTCGTTTTGCAAATTTGCCGTCACTGAACAGAAACCAAGATGGAGATTTCATTGCAACTAATTAGAAATTCCTCTTTCAGGTATGTAATAAACGATCTTCGCACAAAATAATGTACGATACAAGAGCGGTATGTTTTCTTTTAATTCTCGGAAATTAAAAAAGCTCAACTACGTTTCGCTTTTTCAAACTTTTCCTCGAACATGAAAACTTCAACATACCGCTCTTGTAACACATATTATTATTCTGATAAAAAGGATCAGTGTCATTTGTATGAAACGCCGAGGAGTAGAATGAGTGCCCCCCCCCCCAACCTAAAGCTGAAGAGACATCCATATTTCAAAAACTTTTTTTTTTTCTTTTCATGTTCACCAGCAACAGAAGAAGAGAGAAAAGCAATCTCAATTTATTTTATGATTAAATACAGATTATTTGACTACCAACAACTCATTTCACGAAGCTCTGAAACTAATAATTGTGCCAGATTGCCAGAACTTACACTCTGCAATTTCCTGCGAGTCTCTTCTATTCTGCGTTGCAGTTCTTCGCGTTTCTTCGATGTCTCGCTGTCCACACGGGTTTGCTTGGCAGCATTGATGACTGCCACATTACGAAGAGTGGACGTCGAGAACATTCCACCCTGGTTAGCACGAACTAGAAATTGAGATGATATGCTTGTTCCAGCTGAAACAGAGAACTGGACCTTTAGGAGAACATTCCAATACCACAGAAACTACAATTACTAATATTGACACAAACATCCAACACCTCTATCACGTCTATTCCTAATATTGCTTTAAAATTATGATCAAATAATATCTTTATCATATTCATACCATGTTAATAACTGTTGATATTTTGTATGTCACAGTGCATGATCGAAGACATGTTATTTAAGTACATATCTAACCTGCATCTTTGGTGGCTTCTTGCTCTGCCCCACTGAGAGATTCAAAGGTATTCTTCAGGTACTTTTCTCTCTGTCCTACACGATCCAAACTTTCTGTGCTGCTAGAATGCACAAGATTAAAAAACAGTAATGAAGATACGAAAAAGAAAACGCAGTTAAAATTTTATAAAAACTTCACTATTGATACTTAATGCGTGTGGAGCACAAAGAAATAAATAAATAAATAAAGAAAAAGTAAGTATCATGGTGACACATATTTTCTCACATGTATTACAACAAATTAGTTGATTAATTTCAAGGAAAAAGTTGTTCCGGGGCCAGGTATCGAACCCAGGAGCTTTGGCTGAGTGCACCAATGCTCTACCGACTGAGCTACCCAGGAACTGTACGAGACAAGTGGACTGACAAGACGTCAAGCCCAACAATGAGTGCACACAAACTCTTTGCGACTTGAATTGAGGAGTTGTATGTACAAGGGGTGTATACCAGAAAACCATGTTCGGAGGAAATGACATCTGAAATTTTCACTTTGGTTTAGTGCTTGTACCAAGTACTTAAAGAAACTGTTTCAATGAATGCAGTAATGAACATAATCATTTCTTATTGAAGACAATTCTTTGAAATAGATATTGTAATATTTTAAATAGCAACTTGCATTTTAAAATGTGCCAGTATATGTTCTTAGTATATATAATATTAATTACAGGAATTTAATATAACAAAACTAAATTCAAATAGCTGTTTTAAGTCACTTGTAATAATAATAATAATAGTCATAAAGAGTGAAGGTAATTCAAAATAAGTGAAAAATTTATATTTTCCAATAAATGTGGAATCAATAATAATTCTGATGATAGTTTAACAAATGACATACAAACTTTTCTTGCTTGCCAGCTTTCATCTCAGCAGTCTTCATTGTTTGAGTCACTTCGCTCCCTTCCTCCTCCTGCCATATTTTGTTGGTTTGCTTTGGTGAATATTTCTTCAAACCCAGCCACCCCCTCTTCAGAGAGGTATGTATTTAAAGAGACTCCGAATATCATTTTCCTTGGCAGTATTAAGTTGTACAATGGAAACTGATGGTAAACTTATATCCAATGGAATGGTTTAACATCTTTTTATGAAGGAAAGTGGTTCATAAGACCCAAAATATGAGGAAAGTACTGTAACTCCGTCATGTGGAGGAAATGTCATTCTTTGATAAGACTGAATTTTGAAGAAGAAGAGGGCAAAGACAAAGGCGAAGAAGAAAAAGAAGAGAAGAGGGCAAAGACAAAGGCCAAGAACAAGAGGAAGAGGGCAAAGCCCAAGAAGAAGAAGAAGACAAAGCCAAAGGCCAAGAAGAAAAAGAAGAGAAGAGGGCAAAGACAAAGGCCAAGAAGAAGAAGAAGAAGAAGAAAAAGAAGAAGAGGGCAAAGCCAAGCCCAAGAAGAAGAAGACAAAGCCAAAGGCCAAGAAGAAAAAGAAGAGAAGAGGGCAAAGACAAAGGCCAAGAAGAAGAAGAAGAAAAAGAAGAAGAGGGCAAAGCCCAAGAAGAAGAAGACAAAGCCAAAGGCCAAGAAGAAAAAGAAGAGAAGAGGGCAAAGACAAAGGTGGAGAAGAGGGGGAAAAGACTAAAACAGGAAAGAAGAAGGCAAATACAAAAGAGAAGGAAAAGAGGGTAGGCAAAGAAGCAGATGGCACTAAGGTGAGAAGATGGGAAAGATGAAGATAAAAAGACGGAAATGATAAAAGAAAAGAAGGAGAGCATGAGGGTAAAGGTACGTGATTAGTGCTGCTGATGTATTTCACTTAGACTATAAACAGGTCTACAATGACTTCGTGAAAAATCGCCTGTACTTGAATAAGAATGCCCTGGCTGCTCACCTGACAGACAGCATTGAAAGCAGATTGCGCTCGGCTGTGTCCGCACTTGGAGTCGACACCTCGTCGTCGTCCTCGTCACTCTCCTGACTGCCCGACACTGACGCAGACACGGAGATGAGTGGCAGGTCAGTCAGACGCTCCGGCCGCTGGTTCTTCTTCATCCGCCTCTGGGAGCGGCGGAGCTCCTCCACGTCCATGGCGTTCACGGTGTAATCACTGCACGCAAGACAAGAATGCTCTGGTTATATTTCCAGAACAAAAGCTGTTCTTGTTGTTAACTAATGTTGAGTTCTTGGCAATAAAGCCATTAAAGGCTGGGGTCCACACCTGTGGAGTAACGGTTAGCGCGTCTGGTCGCGAAACCAGTTGGCCCGGGTTCGATTCCCGGTCGGGGCAAGTTACCTGCTTGAGGTTTTTTCCGGGGTTTTCCCTCAACCCAATATGAGCAAATGCTGGGTAACTTTCGGTGCTGGACCCCGGACTCATTTCACCAGCATTATCACCTTCATCTCATTCAGACGCTAAATAACCTAGATGTTGATAAAGCGTCGTAAAATAACCCACTAAAATAAAAAAAATTAAAGGCTGGTCCACAATAAACTGGGAACAGAAACAACAATGAGAACGAGAACGAAATAATGTAAAATACATTTATTTTAACAATATTTTCGTTGTCGTCGTTTCCGTTCCCAGTTTACTGTGGACCAGCATTAACTCTCTTGCTCTCCAATATTTCTCACACACAGTGGGTTTAAGGGAAAGGCTGGACATCGCTGAAGATGATTCTGATTCATTTCTTCGTGAAGACTGCACAGTGGACAAAGTGGTGAAGAAATAACTCCTGTTTTGTTCAAGAGTTTTCACATACATACCCTGTCAGTAATCGAAAGGATGGAACTCTACTTTTGTTCGGATACTCAGGAATTATATTTTGTTGCACACTGAAACACTCCCATCTTTTACTATTTGAAATTTCGTGGAAATGGTATGATATTATATCTTGATATTTTGAGTTGATAAATGTTCTAATAGATTTAAAAGGTAAAGCTGACATAGGGTTTTGTAAGATATTACTTCCCTTCTTAGCAAAACGGTCACCAGTTTCATTACCAAATAATCCACAGTGTGCCAGTATACCCATTGAAAAAATATCATCTTCTTACCTTTCATCAGATGGTGTATAATTTTCCAACAAACCAGAAGAAAAGTGAGATTTAATCATCAGGGCTATGAAGAAAATTTTTATCCACTGACAATGTTTTCCAATCCTAATCATGATCCATCAGCTCACATTTCTTTTAATTCTGACCCTGACTCTATCCACAATTTCTTTCAACTCTGACTCTGAAATTAATGTTATGTTTTATTTAACGACGCTCGCAACACAGAGGTTATATCAGTGTCGCCGAATGTGCCGGAATTTAGTCCCGCAGGAGTTCTTTTACATGCCAGCAAATCTACTGACATGAGCCTGTCGCATTTAAGCACACTTAAATGCCATCAATCTGGCCCAGGATCGAACCCGCAACCTTGCACATAGAAGGCCAGCGCTATACCAACTGCGCCAACTAGGTCGACGACTCTGAAGTGATCCGAAATTTCTTACAATTCTTTTCCAACATCTCCTAAAATTACTTATGATTCTAAGAGAGTTGATGCCAAATTACTTTTGACAGTTTCTGACTCTAAATCCTCAAAGATATTTGGACCTTCATAATCCTCAGGAAGATATTTGGGCCTAAATTAGACAATGGAACATGGCGAATTAGATACAGTCATGAACTATATGCCTTACATAATGATATAGCATCATCCACATTTATACGTATTAACCCTTAATTTGACAAAGTATCCTATAGGATACAACAGGTTAATAGGCTATATGCTATAATTTTAATAGAACAATAGAAAAAAAATTGCTTGGAAAATTAAAATTTCACAATACTATAATATTGTACAACATATAAAATATGGACATTGCAATAGTTGTTTTCTTTACAGTCCGACAAGGTTTAATAAACTAGTGTGAGAAAAGTTTTTCCAATGTAAAGGTTAAGAGACTCCAGTGGGCTGGTCACATTATAAGAATTGAAAGTCAACGAATTCCCAAAAGATTACTTGATGGACACATTGATGGGAAAAGGCCAGTTGGAAAACCACGTAACCGATGGGAAGAAACGATACAGAAAGATGTAGCCAATCTAATTCATATAAGAAAATGTAAGGCAACTGCAAGAAACAGAGAGAAATGGAAGCGTATAATGGGGCGGAGGAGGGCAGTTTATCATGGTACGAAAATGGGCCAAAGCACCATAGGATGATGAGGATGACTCTAATCATAATTCCTGTCAACTGTACCTGAATTTGATTCTGGTCTGACTCAGATCTAACTAAATTACTTCGAACTCTGATTCCGACTTCAACCAAAGTTTCTTCCAATTTCCAAGTCATCATTCTGACTCCACTCAAAACTAGTTCTAACTCTTATTTTGAACTCTCCAAAATTGATTTTGACTAACTCCATAAAAAATTGAATAATTTTGAGGGAAAAATTGTTCCGGGGCCGGGTATCGAACCCGGACCTTTGGTTAAACGTACCAATGCTCTACCAACTGAGCTATCCAGGAACTCTACCCGACACTGATCCAACTTTTCCCTCTATACCCACAGACCTCAAAGTGGGCTGACAACCATCAAGCAACCAACAGTGAGTGCACACTAACTCCGTGTGACTTAAGTTGTGGTTTTCTGCTAACGAACAGTGACGTGTATTATGCAAATCAAGCTTTCAAGTATAACTCCCTGTAAAGTTGATTTGAATAATTTTGAGGGAAAAGCCAAAGGTCCCGGGTTCGATACCCGGCCCCAGAACAATTTTTCCCTCAAAATTATTCAAATCAACTTTACAGGGAGTTATACCTGAAAGCTTGATTTCCATAAAAATTGCTTCCAACTATGACTCGATTCCACCCAAACCCACTTCTGACCCTGAATCCAACTCCACAGTAGATGCTTGTAGAAGCGTTACCTTCCCGTCTCCTCAGCAGGTGGGTAGTACATGACACGGTCTCCTTGCTCTGGTTCCGTGGACTCCCCTTCCCCCTCCGAGTAGTCTTCCACATCGCCATCGTGCTCCGTGCTCTCCATGTCCTGTATCACACAGCATCATTATAATAAATACAGCAATAGTATGAAGGATAAAATCAGTTTTAGTTTCTCAGTTCAATACTTATTTTCTGGATGGTGAAGGTAGTTTGTACAAAACAGAAAATGAAAATGTTTTGTAACCCAAAGAAAACATTTGTATGCAATCAATCTTAACATTTTTTTATCTGTTATCAGATAAGTCAAATAGGAAACCCTTTTTATTTGGCAGAAGAGTCATCAGCAGTGATTTAATAGCTACCATCTTTGACATTAGATAGACGATAGAGGTAAGGTCTATGTGTTTAAACACAGACAAGGACAATGAACGTTTATGGCATGATGAACATCCTTAACATACAGTATATGCATCTTGCTTTTTCGGGTGTGATCCAGTTACCTTGAATTTATACAATAATTTGTAATATGTAGACTATTTGACTATGAGATTTGTAATCAATTTCGAATTTTGAAGAATATTCATATACGAGTATTACAATAGTATTGTAAAATCTTTGTTATTGTATGTAATTTTTGCTTGCAATAAAAATCTTGTAATAAAAAAAATTAGACATGCATAAAAAAAAACAATACTGAAATTATCGCTCATCTGCTGTTCATGTTTCCCTAGCAACCAAATATTTACTTATTTTATATAATAGTTTAACATATTGTGAATTCAGTGTTGTGTTGATTTCTGCAATTATGGTTCTCACAACAGAGGAGAAGGAGTTTATCATCAAGCATTATTTCCGGTCATACGGAGTGGGACGTTAGAATGGACCGAGCTTGTGCCAAGTTAAAGAGCAGTATAAGGAGCGATTTAACAATGTGGCACCAAATAACACAAAAATGTTAGCTGTTGTCAAGAAGCTCCGTCGTACGGGATCAGTCTTATGTCGTATAGAATAACTCTTCTCAGGTTCTCAGCCAGGTGAGTTGGAGATTTGCTTCCAGGCTTTCGACGGCTAGCTTGGAAGCAAATCTCCAACTCACCTGGCTGAGAACCCAAGAAGAGTTATTCTCCAGTCTTATGTCGTCTTGCATGTTATAATGACATCTTGATTTTCAGAGTATGTTTGTAATTTCAGTACTCCGTATGACTGGAAATAATGCTCCACAATAAACACCTTCTCCTCTGTTGCGAGAACCATAATTGCAGAAATCAACACAACACTGAATTCACAATTTGTCAAACTATTATATACAATAAATAAATACTTCATTGCTAGGGAACCGTGGACAGCAGATGAATGATAATTTCAGTACTGTTTGTTTTGGTCCATGCCGTAGCTTCCTTCAGAAGTAACATAATGACAGGGATGGTGTACCATAGAATTTAGATATGTATTAAGAACCTTGCCTCTGATGAAATGAGTTTCACGCAAAATTTCTGGCCAACTACCCATCACTCCAAGTTCCCACCTTGCAGACAGATGTTTCTGACTTATGAGATCACAGAAACCTTTGTTTTTATAAATCTAGAAAAATTAAGCCGAGAACAATAAACAATTAGCTAATTGTTTGCACCATGTCATTGGTGTAAAGACATTCAAATTTCAGAGCTATGTATCAGCTCCATAATCGACGAAGGCAAGGAGGGAAAGTGACAACCCCACAATTAGTGTTTTGCCCTAACAAGAACAGGGTGTCTCAAAAATAAACTGACAAAGTTTTCTGGTATGTTCGGAAAAAGAAGGGAGAAGGCAAGATGTTTCTAACTCGCCGTGGAATCAGAGAAGAGCTCTTCATACACTGCCTAATCACTCTGAGTTAGGCTCAGTTTGCATAACTTTACTTATTAAAAACTGGACATCATTTGAGCGAAAAGAAACAAAGCATCAGGAATATCTTTCCTATAAATAACAAACTTTTTTTCCTTTTTTAAGCCTTTCAGAAATTGCTTAACCTTCATTTTTGGGACTGGGTTTTAACAAATTCACAGAATTATAACTTGAAAAAATATTTAAAATAGGACTGTGGGGTTTTCACTGGCATACAGGGACAAATGCTAGTCACAAAAGTTAGGCTTGCTCTTTTATTCATAGGGGAAGATAGGAGGATATAATAATTCATAATTAATAAAAATAATCAGACCCACGTAGCCTAAATAATTTATTTTATAATTATAAAATCATGATGAGTCATGGATCATATTCGATTATCAGATGTAGAAGTTCGATATAATATAACAAACATGGCCAACAAAAGTTATTTAGTTTTTTTTTTCGACCCTCCCAACCAATGCATATTGCTGTGTTGAGATGCACTGAACGAGCGCACATATTCTCTATAATGTCTGTCTTCTCTTGAATAGTTCTTCGGGAAAATGGATTTAATAATAAGGTTTCAATAACACACAATTCCGAATTCCGAACTAATTACAATACTTCAAATTAGTGTTTAAGAATTAATAAAACATGCAGCAGCTAACACATGCATTCCGCTCGAACAATTACATTGCACTCGCAAATCACAGCACATTCCCGCTGTCAATACTGCTCTGTGTAATGTTAAATAGTTGTTGGTGTAGCTCTCGGACCAGAGCTTCAAACAACACATAACAGAAGTATGTGCGCCTAGGACGGACCAAGGAGGAAGGCACTTGCGCGCGCATCATATTCTCGCTATTTCTACGTCTTTCCTGTAGCTCTGAGAAACGAGCAAGCGTTGCGATACTTGCGGTGTGCAACCTGCGGATGGTATTACGCCTATACAGTATTCTAAAAATCAAAATAAATTTTAATGTACGTAATCCCATTTTGAGAAATACACATTCTACAAAAATATTGAGCTTGCGCAGCAAGCATAGCATGCCCTGAGAAATCGCCCCTGCTGGCATATTTCTTACTGTGTGGCTACTACCACAATTAATTTGACTGTCTATTTCTGAGACACACTGTATACAAAACAGCTAATTTCTAATAAGTTTGTTTGAAGTGATTGTATCACCAGACTATTTTGTGGGCGGAAATATCAAACAAAAACACGTGTCAATAGTAGCAGATAGTACACTGGTCAAGAGGCAACAGCACTTAAGTACAGTTCGGTGGAACAGTTTTTGATGTGTCATTCAATATTGTGTCTTGTGTAGTACACAAAGTTACTGACTACACTGTACATAAAACATAATGTGCACATACAAGTGCTGGGAATGCTTGAGAAGCAATTAGTGTGCGTATTAATATCCAAGCCATGCACTTTTGAGGCATAATTGAAACTTACTTCAATTTGCAGCGGATTTAGTCTAGTGCAATAAAGTAATAATACATACCTCGTACTTGTAACTGCCAATACTACTGTCATCAGTAAGGTGACGACTTCGAGAGAGGTCTGTGATGTCACTCCCCCTGGATAGCGTTACTTTACTGCTCGACACCTGCAAGTCACATCCTCAAATGTCAGCAAATTTGATTCAAGCATTTATAACGATGCCTGAAATAATTTTGGTTACCTTACAATAAAATGAAGTAAGTCATGAGTCATGAGTCATGAATGACTTGCAGGAATCTACCATCTGAAAATAAGGATGCTCATATTGTTACACTGACCAGCCTCATGGTCTAGTGACCACAGTTCATGAGGTCCCGGGTGCGATTCTTGGTCATAGCACAGGAATTGTTCCTGTGTTCGTCCATTGTTAGAAAATTAGTTTAAGGGAAGAATTACCTCCTTTCTCCACCATGCACCATGCTAAATTTGTTATTTTCTGTTTTAAAGAACTATAAAGTGTAGAGCAATTAATTTTTTTCACAGACACTTACTATATCCTTTGCTAACAAAATTACATTTTTTCAGAGCAATAACTTATAAAATATAATATGAACCATTTTTTGTTTATTTTTCCCATAACTTTAATTTTTTCCCTAATCTTATGTTCCTTTTCTATGAAACTATCCATCCCAGAGCATCAAATTTTTTACAGTGTATTAATTTTATATATAAGCATGGTTGCCATTACAATTTTAAAGTATTGCTCTGAAAAAAAAAAAAAAGTCATTTTGTTGGCAAAGGATGTAAGTATATGTGGAAAAAAATGTATTGCTCTGCAAGGAACATTAAAAATTACAAATTTAACATGGCGAGAAAGGAGATTCCTTCTCCACTTAAGGTTTAAGACCTCTCCTGATGCTACATAATCATGATCATCCTATGATATCGGGGTAATGTAACTCCGCCTTTCAGACATCCCAACCTCAGAAGTGCATTACACCTAAGCCACTGTCAGGAGAGAAGACGAGAAATGTCGAAAGACAACCTCATGGCAATAGGTAAAAAAAAGTTGTTACGTATCTGTTACATGAAGATCCACTCTAAAACGTTTTTTGCCTACACGTTAGAACAGTACTGGTACTTATAAAGCTGGTTATTGCTACAGCTGGTTCTGTTGAGAGTTATGATTTATGAATTATTAATGCTCACAGAACTGCACAATGCAACAAACCTTTTGTCCTCAAATAATGTATGGCCTTAGTTGAAACATATTTTACATACTTACTTCCCTTGCAAGTTACAGTATAGCGACGAGACATTCGACAAGCACGAAACATTCTCGTGCACTGTGTGCATGGTGCTGGTAAGTGACTGTGACTATTTTAAAACTATTTACCTACTTGTGAAAAAGTCAGCAATAACAACAACTGGTACAGTGACTATTTTTGCACACGGTCTTGATCTACTGTATTCTGCATCAAAACATTCACACTCCCTATGCTCTGCACCACTCTTTATGTTTTCTTTTCGACATATGCTCTAGTCTAAGCAATTTCACACCTTAAAAATAATAATAATCCGTGGCGCTACAGCCCGTGAAGGGTCTAGACCGACCAGCCGGCTGCTGGCTTCACTCCCACATGCCGAAGCAGAGGTGGACGATCATCCAACCAGAATGGAGGTATCATGTGGTTAGCACGATGATCCCCCCAGCCGTTATAGCTGGTATTCGCAACTGGATTTCACTACCTATCATAGCTCCCCAAGTACATCACGATGCTGGGTGGGCACCGGTCCCATACACTGTCCGAAATTTCATGAGAAAATTTCTTCCCCCATGAGGACTCGAACCAGCGCACATTCCGTAACGCGAGTCCTAGGCGGGATGCCTTAGACCGCGACGCCATACCTTTCCACTTGTTTTTAATCTGTTCTGCACTTTTGGAATTATAACCCCTTTCCTCTATTTCCTTTGCCACGTGTCTATATTTCAGAATTTTTAATCGCTTTCCATCAAACAATTTGTGGATTTGCTTTTCACAAAAGATTTCTAATAAGGTTATTATTTCTTCTGTTGCCCATTGCTTGCAGTCTACATTTTCAAAGCTCCTTGCCTCCTTGTTTGAAACCTCCTAAATTAGGAGCGCTAATATTTGGAACATCCGAACATATTCAGTCACATTAAAAAAAAAAAAGAATGATGATTGTTGAGCACAAAGCATATTCAGTTCAATTTCAATACAGTAGGTGTTTACATGCCAAAAATGCTGCAGAAATTTCGATCTGAACCTACTATCTAACAGGATCAAATTTGAGATTCAGTTCGAACTGAATCCTCGTTTCCATAAAGCAGCCGTGGCGAGAACGTGACTTGCGAAACATTGTGGCTCGCAGTGATAGCTGCATCTAACCTCCGCCAACCCCCACCCTCTCACTCACTGGAGCCAAACTCCGTTCCATTTGTATTTGTCTCTGACCTGCGAGTGGCGTATGTCTCTCTCGAAACCATGTACGAAAGTTCCAAGTAGGATGGGAGGACGCATTTTTTTGCTGTCAATATGATGAGAATATTAAATGTATGATTTGTTCACAAGTATTACGAGGAAAACGGTTGTATAACATAAAACGATATTATACTACATGTTACTGATGAAACATTAAAAGGTTAAGTGTTACTGTTATCATCATCATCATCATCATCATCATCATCATCATCATCATCATCATCTCTGTATGTCGACCCTTTTTCAGCAGATGTACGAATAATGTGGTTAGCTCTTCAATTTGAACTCACTGATTTACAATGTGATGTCAAATGAAAGCTAGATGTAAGGACTTGACAAATGTTGAACTTTCAAATATTTGCCAAAAAATAAATATCCAAAGCTTCGTTCTTTCGCTTGCTCTGTTGAAGCCATGTTCGCTACAACTTACGTTTGTGAAAATTATTTTCAGCAAGTAAAATAGTAAAAACCAAATTTAGATCACGACTGACAGACAAATACCTTCGTGATCAACTACGACTGGCAGTAAGTGACATAATTCCTGATTTTGAAACTCTGTTGCAGAGACATTCTGAAGACAGTTAATTTTAGGTTGTGATATTGTTCATTTCTTTCTTCGTTACACGTACTAAACATTAGTTTGTAGCCTCGTACTGTATAAAATTATATTTAAGTGCTTGAAGTAAGGAAAATGAAAATCCGTTAATAAGTCAGACAGTTGCTTCACTTCCCCTTCGGGTGTCCGCCTCCCTCCATAGGTGCTATGCATGTTGCAGGTTACACAGTGGCTCGGCGCATGATTACATTTTCGCCACCGCTGCCATAAAGTATTCAGTACAGAAAGGGTATTCAGATCGATTTGAATTCCCTATGGAAAGGTAGTAACTGTTCCAGTTTACAGCCTGTGTACATTGACATTGCTTCGTAATTTATACTTAAAAATAATCGCATTTTTATATTGAATACACATTTCCTGTTAACATTACAAAGTTATATTCTAATGTAACAGCAGCAAAATTATTATAGTTTTTCTTAAGTTGATAACAATTACGGTATAAACAAACCAATGAGTCAATACTGGATTAAAAGTTTAGAGAAATACAAATATGAATGCCCTTCATAAACAGGACATTCACAAGATGTGGTGAATGTTATAATTAGTTGATTACTCATAAGTAAATTACATATTTTACTATTTTAAAATGTTATTATAAGTTATGCAATAAGGTAAATAACCTTGATGAGAGCTGTTGTTATTGTAGTCCATATTTAATTGAATTAAGGTAATGAAGTGAGTGAAAGCCATCTATTTAGTGTTTACATATATTACAGCAGTGTGACATCAAATTAAATTACAAATATATACAACACAAAGTAAAAAACTTAAAATAAATAACAATACTTGTTCTGTGGTTATCACTAAAAAGGAGTTAACAAAATACCTGTTTAGTTGGTTGGCCATTAGTTAGTTCTTGGTAACTCTCAGGACAAGGTACAAAGTCGGTATTATCCCTTTCACCCTGCAAATATTACATAAGAGTAAGGACTAAACTGTACGTAAACTTAAATTTGGTATTACATACGAGGAAACATGCAAAAACATAATATAAACCAACAAAGCATCTAACTCAAGTTACACTGATAATATATTTTAAATATAAGCAGCAAATTTAAATAATTTAAGTAACAAAAACCATGATACACAAATGCGCAATCCAATATTACTCCTACCATTTACCTTTGCAAAACAAATTAGTAACTACATTTCTATTTGATCTTATTTACGATTCATAGTTACAAATTAATACACCAGGTATTTCATAATTATAGGTACAAACTGCAGGAGTGACTATAGGACAATGGAACAAGACAAAAAGTCCTAATAAACTTTATCCAGAAACCAACCAGTTCAGAGATATCACGTCATCACTGTGGCCATCAACTGAACACACCTCGTACATTTACAATAGTTACAACGTTCGGACTTCACCTCCACTTTTTGCAACAATGGCTATGCAACATTCTGGATGATGTGTGTCTTTGGGAAAGGCAGCTGTTGTGATACATGCATGATGGAGCACTGGCCCACTTCCATTTGAACATTCGAAAGTTCTTATGCACAAGTTTCCACAACAGTTGCATTCGACTGTGGCTACTAACACCGTGGCCTCCCAGGTCCCCTGACTTGAATCCTCTGATTTTTTTGTTTGGGGATATTCGAAATGTTTTATGTATTCCACTGCTATTGATAATGTTAAAGAACTCCGGGAACACACTGTCAATGGTTATTAAGGCATTAGAAACACGTGAGATATTCGAATGTCTATGATTGTTGCTGAAGAAACATGCTGATGCCTGCCTTATCATGAATGATAGTCATAACTGAACACATGTTATAATGCTATCTTCATCCAGTGCATATCGGCTGTTATGTTACCCCAGAGAACCTGTACTGATAAGGCATAATAAATCTCATAGATTTCGGATATGGTTGGTTTCCAGACCTATGTTCATTAGGACTTTTGCCTTGTTTCATTGACTACTCACCCCTACAGTTTGTACCTATAATTATGAAACATCCTGTATAACGGTTTCATTTTTTGTTATTGCTATTACAAACAAATGTTAATGCCTCCTGAAACAGACTACGAGTTTATAATTAGTATTATTACTGCATAATTGCATTAGACATAATATATTTTTATTTGTGTTATAGACCTGTAATCAATACTAATATTATATCAAAATGAGTAAAAGGCCTTTTTCTACTGTTATTACTATTGTGCTACAGTTACCATGGAAACAAAACATTTTATTTCTAAATGATGTTAAAGGTTCTTAAATTAATATTAATACAATTATTATGATATATGATATTTAAGTTATTATAAGGGAAACTAAAGGGATTTACATTATGTTTTATTTTCGGATTAAAATAATATTTTATAATATCAAAATAGCACTAGGGATTTAATAAGTAAAATCTCTAGCTTATCTGCTAGTATGGCAGGAAAGTTAACAAAATGTGATGATATATAAAAGAAATCAAAGAAAAATCTTTCCTCTTTACCATAAGCATTTCCTTTAAGCCTCGCCCATGCTATAAATTTCCAGTCATACCTGTTTTGATATAATCACCGTCTCACGTCGAAAATCAGCATAATGCCGCACCTCTGTACCGCTGTCAATGGAACTGTCTTTTGAGCCATCAGAGTCCAGTCTCTTCTCTGCACACAGACAAAAAACATCATTAGCATAAAATACAGAAAAAGAAGCATACTTCTGAGCAAACAAGTAAATAATAGAGAACAAAAGAAAGCTGTCTGAAAAACAAATACAACAAGTACTCGAAAATTTTATCAATATACATAGATACACACACTATCCCTCTCTGTAGGTACATCTGCTTTTACTTTCTCACAATACAAAGAATAGAGAGTAAGTATTATGATTATGAAAAAAATCAATGTCGAAATTTTCATAGAGAAATACACTGTTTCAGCAAGCCTAATACCAAAGAAGAACTTTTTGGCATGCTCTCTGTATGTTGATGCAATGATTTCTCATAAACCTAAAACGAATTTTATTTATATTTCAGTATTCATGAGTTAATTCCACTAGGAATTATACATTTGAAATATAGCAATTTTTACTAAAAATGTAAGTCTTTATTTGAAGAAATAACAGATCACTGCAATTTACTTAAAAACAGATCTGAAATGTTTTTCTTGACATAAGATAAAATGATAAATTAAATGATACGGTCAGTTTGTCCTCAAAAATATTAGCACAGAATTAATTACTATTTGTGTAATTATATCTTCTACAAAAAACCAGAATAAAAATGTTGATACTGGTAGCTTTATTTCATATGAACTGCTTTGCAAAATTAACATAATTCTAGCTGTTACAGAAACAGCACAAACAAAAGACTTCAGTTTCTTCGAAAAATACAGTAGCCTATCTATAAAATTGAAGACCTCCCCGAAAAAAGGATGCAACATTAAATTAATGAAATATGTGACTTACGTGGAAAAAAGTAATTTTGAAGTGTCCAATAACTGAAAAAAACTTAGTCAAATGGTTCTGCTAGCAAATATAGGCCTAACGAAATATGACCCTGAAATTATTTTCCTTTCCCTGGAAAGTGTATTACAGATTTGTTGGATACACCCTATTCGAGGGAGGTCTTCAATTATACCTACAATTGGAAACTTTCTGAAACAGAATTTCTACGGTTCATACACATGAATTAATATTTAAAACTAATAAAACTAGCTGTAACGAAAATACAGCAACATAAGGAAGACTTGAACGAAACGTGAAGAAATTTGGAAGAGATACTATAATTTAAATCTCAAATTTGAGTCAGAATTCAGAACTTTCTTGAAATAATTTAAAAGCCAGACAAGATCAGTTGAATAGAAGGGATGTTTCTTGTATTAAGGATTATCTGCTTTTTTTTTTTGTCAATTATCAATTTTTAATGGAATTCTACTTTAAATATTTTCACTAACTGAATTACTGTGAAAAGAGGAAAATATCTAATGACAAAATACCATATTTCATCGTGTAACTGTCACCATCGCATAATGGTTGCATCTTTATTTATACATAAAATGATTAGGAATTTAAAATTTCACCGCATAATGGTCAAATGGATATTTCTGTTTATCACGATAAAGAATATTGTTTAAAATAATGTGTCGCCACTACCCTTATGTTCAAGGTCGAATGTGCGAGAAACAGTAGTGACTGCTGACGAAAGTGAATGGAGTGGAGGTGCGAGGTGTTAGCATCAACCCAATAGCCATAATACCTTCAGTTCAGTACAATTATTGTTGGTTGTAAGTGGTTGTTGTTTACGAGTGTTCAAATACATTCTTTAGGCCTAGACAAATCGTCAGCGTGAATATGTTAGGAGAAAATGCACAAACGATTAGGGAAAACACGGGAATTTTACTTGAACAAGTAAAGAAATAGGTTTGGAAGTAAATCCTGAAAAGACAAAGTATATGATTATATCTCGTGACCAGAATATTGTACGAAATCTATTCTTTGAAAAGGTGGAAAAATTCAAATATCTTGGAGCAACAGTAACAAATACAGAGTGTAACAAAAGTTTCTGGCATAGTGAAAATTTTAGTTTTTTTTTTTCAAATATTTGATGGTAAATATCACATTTTCAGCCAAATTAATAATAAAGGATTGCATCACACCACAATCAAGTAGTTCCAACTCCTACACCATAAAATTTGGTCATGGTTCCTGAGAAAATGGAAATAAACAAGAGAATAATTATAACATACTGTTACAGAAACTTTTGTTACACTCTGTATAAATGACACTCGGGGAAATTAAACGCAATATAAATATGGGAAATGCCTGTTATTATTCGGTTGAGAAGCTTTTATCATCCAGTCTGCTGTCAAAAAATCTGAAAGTTAGAATTTATAAAACAGTTATATTACCGGTTGTTCTGTATGGTTGTGAAACTTGGACTCTCACTTTGAGAGAGTAACAGAGGTTAAAGGTGTTCGAGAATAAGGTTCTTAGGAAAATATTTGGGGCTAAGAGGGATGAAATTACAGGAGAATGTCATAAGTATGTAATTTTTCCGCAGACTGGTCCAGTAGTCAGTGTATCAGATGTACTGGTACATATGATTCAACAATACTGTGAATGTTTTTAGTCAATAAAAAAATGTTTTTAATTCAATAACATCACAGTAATTTTTAAAGGTATTCACAGAGTGATTTCAGTATCCACACTAATATCGGTTCCCCTCCTTTCCCTCTCCTTCCTCTGCCACTACGAATCACGCAATTTGGCCCAGCTTGTTTGTACAGCTCTCCTGTTACATGGAAGCTGATCACTGAAAGTTGATGCTACCAATTGTTATAATTTTAATGTATTCTTCACATAATGGTCGCACTCTATATTTTCACTTGAAGAAAAAAAAAAAGGTATTAAAAATGCGATGATTATGTGATGAGATATGGTATGTGTCAGATTCGTGAGGCTTACTGACTTTTAATGTAATTGCCACTGTCCCTATGGTTCCTACATTACCTTGTCCCAGAGGAATCTGAATGATGCTGTCACTGTCGTACACAGACTTCACAGTAATGCCCCCCGCATCCAGTCTCTGAGCCCAGCGCCCTTTTGGGAGGTCCATTTGCCTGTTGGCGAGACTTGCTGGAGGTGAGCTGTTGTCTGCCATCTGCTTCTTGGCCCACAGTGGCAGCTGGCCTACGCTAAACCTAGAAAAAAAAATGTTATCCATTCATGTGAAACAGATCACATCACATTTTTATCTTTATCATATGATAATTACGAGATTTATACCATTACTGTCGTAAGAAGAGACTCGACTTATGAAATTTCTAGTTAAGCTCTGAAATACAATTACAGAGACCATTGAAAATCAATAAGATTACCACAAGGCAATAACGGAGCAATGGTGGAATAAGAATAGGTAAATATTCATGATAGCTGCTTGGCCCCCAGAACAACAGTGTATTCGGTGGACACAGAGAGGCGTAGTTACCTGTAGTCTGGCTGATCCACACTATTCGCATTGGGATCAAGGAAGTCAGGAGGAGGCGGGCCGAAGGTCTCGTTGTCCAGGTGCAAGCCATTCGGGATCTGAGCCGCGATCCTTCTGCCTGCGCGGGCTGCCTGCTGGGCTAGGCGCGCGTGCATGGTGACTACCATGTCGTGCGGCACCTTCCATATGAAGATGCAGCCATCCCCGGAGGCAGACACCAGTCGCCGGCAGTCGTTGAACCGCAGACCCGTCACCAGCTCAGAGTGGCCGAACATCGTCGCCATGCACTCGCCTGAGTAGTAGTCATATACGCACAGCGTCTTGTCTGTACAGCTGGTGGCGGAGTAGATGCCACTGCTGTCCAGCACAACCTGCAACACAGGATGGGTATATCATACAGGAAAGCTTCATTTATACGTTTCTTTGGGAGTCTGGAGAAAGAAAGCATAAGTGAGGAAAATGTTGTTGTTGTTTTCTAATGCCAGGCAATTGACAATAAAGTCATTTGACCTCTTGCACTCCAATATTTTTCAAAGATATTGTCATGGTTAGCCACTGACGCACAGATTTTGAGATGTTCTGAATCCATTTCTTGATTTGGTTAAATGGCAAGTTGTAGCCGATTTAAGTGAACACCATATTTTAATGTTTTGGTGGCTACTTCATTCACACACAACCCCCAGAATGTCTGGAGGACCACACCTGCTGTTGGTCGACGGGTCCACTGGACCTAGTTGTGAGATCTTGCTGATCACCAGCTTTCCCTCCTTAAGCCACTGGAGGACGATTTTAGTGCCATAGCAGGTCAGCACTAGGAACAGAAAAGTAGGAAGGGTAGGAAGGAAAGTGAAATGAACCCCTAGGCCTCAAATGCTCAAATGTCGGGGTCGAAGAAAGTAAGAGTTCAGTCAGAGGACTGGATAGGAAAGGGTAAAGAGAGAATTAGGTATTGAATAGAGGTAAATTATACCAAATTCGGTCATTAACTCATCAAGCTGACCAGTGCTAATTGATGAGTAGCCCCTCCCTTTAGTTCAGCTTGTAAAATTATGCTTACTAACAGCTGCACCACGGGAAGGTAGGGATGGGACATTGGGTGAGGAAAATGTATAATTACAATAGCATTTAATAACATCTGAAATAGCATTATTCAATAACATGTGATTATTTTAAAAAAAAACATTCAATAATATGCAATTACTTTTTTACAATAAAAGATCAGTTGGTCTATTTTGGGCTGCTTACTTTTGTTTGCTCCTAAGGAACAAAATCATGCCCTCAAATTATGATAACGGTTCCAACAATTTGTTCATAATATTTCCAGTTTGTACGGTGTCAGGATAGTTTTATTCAGTGCAGTCACATCTTTGGCACCAGATCCTCACTGTTTAAAATGTTCCATTTCTTCCTTCTGTGCGACAAGCTGAGGTGGGAGTTCACACACATACACATACATCACTCCCTTCTGTGAATGGATTTTCCCACTCGTGCATAACCAGTTTACTGAAGCTATGAAGTGTTGGGCAGCTTCGAATTTCCACGAATTTCAAAACCGGTAACATCTTAATCCAGTGGTCGAATTGAGCCGGTATGGCATACCAAGAGTAAATTAAGATGCCAAAAAGTATACCAGCAGTAAAAATTTAAAATTGTCTGTTATTTAGTGAAGCTGATCACACAATCAATTACGGTAATCAATAGTGTCGTCATACTCTGTACCATCTCTTATACATTCCTGCAGTAGGGTGTGATGTCTCATATAGCACGTTATTTAGTTCACGCGTGGGAGCGATATCTTATTTTAAAAATCTGCAAAAAAAAAGTCGTATTATCACAAGTCTGTGCATACCAGCAGTAATTTATTTCCAATTCGACCACTGTCACTTAACCATGAACACATACTGTATTTTTGCATTCTTATATTTCACTGAACCTCCGGATTCCTTAAAAGCTTTTCTAAGTAAGTAATAAAATTAATCATTACATTGAGATGGAAGGTAATATTATTCTAAAAGCAATAATTTTATTTATTTTGCAAAAAGTATTTCATATTAGAACAAATCTCTAACATAATCATACCCGCCAGAGAAATAATACTTAAAATTGAAGTTCTATCAAAAACAAAAAGATTCCTATTGATACATCAAATTGAGATGAAAGGTAATATTATTCTAAAAGCAATAATTTTATTTATTGTGCAAAACGTATTTCATATTAGAACAACAAATCTCCAATATAATCATACTCGCCAGAGAAGTAATGCCTAAAATTAAAGTTCTATATAAAAAAAAAAAACATTCCTATTGATACATAAAATGAGGATGCACACATTTTTAGAAGTGTATTAAATTTTAGAAAATCATGAAATTTTTCGAAAAAACTTCACCTCTATGTTTTAAAGCAATCCTGTTCAAAAGTGAATTCAGCTTACCAATTAAAATGTTTTATTTCAATGAAATTACAGCAAATATCCTTCATACGAAACTAAAGTATTATTAAAAAGATTAAAGAAATCTAGACAACCAAGATAATCTTAATACATGCAACACAGACCTTGATAAGGGAGCCATCTTCACCAACTGATCCTTTGTATGTTTTGCTGTGTTTGCCACTGCTGACATTGTAGACACGAATGTTTCGATCCTGACAAGCTGTTAGGATGTGCTTCTGACCAGAATCAACCTCCATGTCGTACAATGTTGTCTTGCCGGCGATATTGTGGCCCCTTGCAAATTGGCACTGTGTTCCTCCTGGAGTCTGAAACCGTCAACAAGTAGCGCTACAGGTCATATGCAATCCAACATTTGTTTTCTCCATGACATCAACAAAATACACAGAAATCCAAGTCACATCACAGTTTCTGAGAAAGCTCAAACTGTGTAAAAAGGAAATTCATCAACAAATATTTACTGAAACAATGCGACATATTCTTTTGTTTAGGAATGAAATGACTAAAAATGCTGACAATTTACCCCTTGTAACTGTCGGAATATGATGGATTTATCAGCTCCACACGACACCATTTGCAGTTGGTCATGAGTGTTGAGGAAACGAACTGCAGTTATGGAAGAAGAATGGTCGTCCAAGGTTTGGAGGAAGTTGTACTCCTGAAACACGGAAATAATTTGTTAACAACTAGTAACAAAAAAGTGTTACAGTGAACGTCAGTAACAAAACTATTAAATATGAAATTACACATCCCGTCATAGAAATTATGCTTGACTAAAATGGTTCAAATACATTTTTTTTAACACCATTACATGAATGGCCAGTCTGAATTTAGAAAACTAGCCAATTGGCTATATAGTCACACTACTATAAAATATAGTCTGAATCATTATCAACTTTACAGGGACATGGGAAATTAGTCACACTGTTAGAAGTTTGTAGGCAGGACTATGGAAAAACATGAACACATCGTGGTTATTAGAATTCCTGTTCAACATATCCATCTATTGTTGAATGAAATTAACACATATTCTTAATACTGTATTTATATATTTGTATATCTTTCCCATGAAATTAATTTCTCTGTGGCACATATTAGATTGCTGCTAACATACAAAACAACTATATATTTAAGTTCATAGAAGAAAGTGAACATAAGTGACTACCTCGTCCACGCTGAACACGTGAATGAGGCGATCTCTGGAAGCAGAGGCCAGCAGTTTGTGTCCACTCTCATGACGGCTGTACTCCAGGCACAAGACTTCCGCATCATGAGCTTCTATCCGACAGAGTTCCTGTAGATTCTTCAGTTCGTGAATTCTGAAAATTAATGTTTAACTTCATACATACTGTGAACATTCCACATTTATTTGTAATTCTGGTTGAAACGTAGGCCAAATGACTAATATATATCAACTTCCTATACCATCAGTCTTGATACAAGAAGGAATCGCTATGGACAAGAACAGTGTTTGGGGCAAATTTTATTACAACACCCCATTTTCCTTGTAGATAATCAATGAAAAATGACAATGACAATTTTATTTCTATTATTATTATTATTATTATTACACTGGTCAGTCAATTGTATTATAATTATACTCATGGAAATTACATCTATACACAACGACTATGTAAAGATAATCTTGAACCAGTGGTGGCTCCTGGGTATTTCTTAAGAGGAGGAAAGAAGGTAACAGGACGAAAAGACACCTTCTTGAATGAAACATGCTACAAATCAGCCAACATGCGTATATGTAAGCCCAGGTAGTGTTGGGGTTGTCTTCCCTTCTGTATCACAATAATCTGTTCTTGTAAACAGAGTTTCCTAAATTTTCCAAAATATATGTTTTCACTTCCATTCATTGTTGAATAATTGCACAAATTAACAATTACAAGGAAATTCACCTCGCAGCATTTTTCGGGCACACTACAGCATCACACGTGTTGGAAGAGACTATAGTTACTAACACGTAATTGGAACTGCGGAAATGGGAATGGGAAATAATCTGAGGAAAGCAAGAACACTGCACCCACCCACGTGGTCTGTGTTGCCACATGTACATTTTACAAGTTCAGTATCACATGACTTTGAAGAATATCAGTTCTTGTAAAGTCATACTACCATTAATGTTCAAAGTTGCCGGTGGCCAATTAATTCTTTATGTTAAAAATAATTTGTAGTATGGAGTACTACTTTCAATTTCAAATATATTTGTACGAAACTGACAACTTGGTTGTTGCCCTGTCTAGTACACAATGAATGGAAGTGAATTTCAGGGGCCGAAAAGGTCTGCGATACTAAAGTAGAATACTTCCTCTATGTTTTATATAAACCTGACTTTAACTTTCAAATATTCTTGAAAGTTTCAAACCATGAATAATAGCTTATATACAATGCAATGAATAATATTTTTTATTTATAATTAAAAAAAAGTTTATATGGTGTTTTTCTTAGCTTTACGTTAAAACTGTTTTTATTGTGTCTCCTCCTAGATGTGTTATAGTCTGGTTGAATGCAGCATCGTTAGATGGCAGCGGTAGCGAGCTTGCTGCACGACCAGTCGGTTACTATTTTCCGCCCGTGCGCTGATTCAGAGGAGGATCTCCTCCCTTTCCGTTCATTTACTTGCTTTAAAGTCTGCTTCTTTCTCTGGCCGCTAGTGCGCTGTTGTCTATGTGTGTTAACTGCAGTAAAGGAGGAATGGATTGGCTTTCCTCCACACAATCTCGCATCTTTCTCACAGTTTTCTAGCAGCACATGAGTGCGCATCGTTTAAAACTCGATCAACCGAGGTTTCCTTATAGCTGTAAAAATGATGGAATCTTCCTCGAATTTCAAGGCACATATTTTATTTGGTATTTACTTTCAAAAGAAGAAAAATGTGAGGAGGACGTTCCTCCCTTCCCTCCCCCGAGGAACCGCCACTGTCTTGAACTATTACTTTACTAGTTGTATATGCAGAACCTGAGTCATGCAAGTGAAGTGAGAAGGTATTAGATACACACACTTTACTAGCTTTTTTCCTAAAAGACAATGCATGTGTTAATCATCATTACAATATGGTCATGAAAACGATTCATAAACATAAAGAACACAACTGTGTTTGTTTACATGCACATAAAGCAATGAGATGAAAGAATTTAATATTTGTACCTGGGTATACCTTTATATTACATCTCTTCATTAATTTATAAGGCAATAAAATACAATTCATTTTGAATGCTTATGCTACCGGAGTAAACATGAATTAAACATTGTATCACTGTCTTTGTTATTCATTTTCGTTAACTTTCAATATGCCAAATTAACTGAATAAGACAACAAATTGCATTTATGCTTATCATCCTCGCACCTTATATTGCCAGCTCTGTCCCCTGAGGCAAGGTGCTTGCCGTCCGGACTGATCCGTATTGATCTCACACCATTACGACCGTCATATGAGCTGTCAGTCTTTTCTGCAGTGCCTGCACCGGATAACTCCAGGTCTTTGAGGTAAGTGAGCTCGGGGTCTACGTATAGCACCTTCAGAAGTTCCTGTAAACAGTACAACAGCATGACAATTGTCACAGAATTCCAACAATGGAGACAGTGATATTATTTATGACACACATTATGTATTATGTGTTATAGCTCAGACAGTTGGTTACATATTTTAAGGGAATAATTTGCTAAATGAACAACAGTTTTGTTTTAGACATGGGAAATCAAATACCTTAGCAGTAGAAAGTGTTGTTTCATGGGTGTTAAATATCTATATATATATATAATTTGAACTGGTAATGGAAATTACGGGAAAACGGCTGAACGGATTTTAATAAATGACCCTCATTTTGAAGCTTGAAACTCAAAGTTTTTCAGAAAATAGTAGTTTTCAGTGAAATGTCAATTTTTCAACATAATTTTCCTATTTTCCAAAATCCATCTGTCGTCAGTTTTGAGAACTAGCTAATTGCATTTCAGAATGAAACAAAACACACACTACAGTAAACAATATTACACGAAGGCCATGATCTGCAAGAATGCTGATATATTTAGAGCTCAAATTAAATAGGTCAAAATCTGTGCTTCAGTGGCTGGTCATGATAATATCTTTGAAAAATATTGGAGTGCAAGAGGTCAAATGACTTTATTGTCAAACGCCTGGCATTAGAAAACAACAACAAATTGGTTATTAAAAACTTAACTTACTAAAAATAATTTACAGGTTCGATTCTGTGGTGTGTAATTTTTTGGGTACAGAGTATTGGATATTAAAACTACAAAACTTGAGGTGGTTTGATGACATTATTACCATTAGAAATGAAATATTATTGTAGTTAATGCCATGATGTGACTATTTTTAATTAATTATACATATTAATGCTATATTGATGATATGAAAGTGAAACGTTTTGGGGTTATATAAGTAGATGTAGAGAATAACTTAAATTAGATTTTGATTTCTATATTTTACTGAGTGGCGGCTATATAGTATATATATTATATGTTACTGAAAGCTATAAAACTTACGTAAGATAATAATATTATTAAAAATCAAATATTTTTATAGTTATTAATCAAGTGGGGTTGGGTCTTTTTCATATATTTAATGGCAGTGTGGTGTAGATATTTATATGCGTGATTCTCTTCAGTATTGGCTCGAGAGAGAGTATCTTTCATTATTATGGAAGCAAATAACTTTCCGAATGTCTGGTATTCTTCATTGATAATAAATCTGAAAAATGTTTATTTGAACGTCTAATGAACTTAGTTTGCAGCATTTGCTGCACAAGCCACTAGTATTTGAATTAAAACAGAATTCGATGGCTTGTATGTGTGATTTGAGTAAGGCATTTGATTCCCTATCTCATGATGTACTGCTGGAGAAACTTTCATTCTATGGTGTACAAGAAAACGAGATTTTAATTGAATACTATCTTACAAACAGACAGCAAGTCGTTGAATTTGAGGAGAACATTTATCTTCCCAGTGTACAGTTAATGCTGGAGTTCCTCAAGGCTCAATTTTGGGTCACGTTCTTTTTATTATTGCTGTCAATGATTAATAGCTGCAATTACAGACTCACAATTACGTAGACTCACATTGCTGTAGATGTTCCTCTTGTACATGGTATCATTATCTGGTGGCAGGTTGGAGTCCAGGTTCCACACTCTGATGGTGTCGTCACTAGAGCATGTAACAAACGAACCTGGAGGCATTGCAGCTATCGCACTGCCACCCTCGTGCTCCATTGGAGGAAACATCTCTACTCCCCAAATGCAGGCAGAGTGGAAGAGGAAGGAATGCGACTTCCCAACCTGCGAACACAATTCTTAATAAAGCACTAACTATAAATATATAATATTGAAATGCATAAATAAAATAAGTAAATAAATAAATAAACAAATAAATAAATTTTTCCTCTCAATGTAAGATCTTAGGAGTCCATATTAAAATTATTATTTCTTTGATAATGATACCATCCCATCGCACCTCCTCATACTCATCCTCTTTCACAATAGCCCTGCCAAGACACTGGAATTCGCTACCTGCTAGCATCAGGGACTGTCGAAATAAAATTGAATTCAAACGAAAACTTACTAGACACTTGGTCAGTAATTGATTTCTTGTAAATAGTTTCTTTAATCTGTCACAAAATATTTCAATATTCAGTAATTTCATCACTATACAATTTTGTTATTCTAGATTTAATTTGTAATTCAGTAAATATAAAATATTCTTTGTTTCTCTATGATAAATTATCTAGCTTTAATTATTCAGGTAATCATTTCGTACTTTGATTTTATTGTAATTGTAAATTTAATACTAATTGTAATTTTATTGTTCATATTGTAGTTGGAATCTCCTGGTAGAGGGGCAGAGAAGGCCTGACGGCCTTATCTCTACCAGTTAAATAAATAAATAAATACTAAATACAAATACTAAATACTACAATGCAAAGATTCATGCTTTTTGATCACGTTAACTGATTGTCTACCATTTTTCTCTTATAACTGGTTTGTTAGTTATTTAGTTATTAATATTGTTTTCATGGAAGATAAAAATTCTGGCTTGTGGATGTCATTCTCTCCTATCCAAAGAAATGGAATTAAACTCACAAGGAAGGTTCACCAAGTGATAATGGATTGTCACGATTGTTCCCCCATGCATTTCATTTGAAATAAGAAATCTACCTATAAATTTCTACATCCAGTGAAAGCTTAGTTTACGAGATATGATTTTTTCTTCTTCAATTTTTTCAATCCACACTTATAACAGTTAATGCAAACAGTGCTACGTGCTAGACATATCAGGCAATAAATCTCTTCTAGCTGCATACTGTACTGTCAGAATCTCCTTCAATAATATAAATTATGAAAATGACATATCAGATAAATAATATTAATGAAATTGACTATAGATTAGTCTATGAAAAAATGATAACGAAATGTAAGCATACCTGAAATTACTTACTGTACTGATCACAGTAGTGAAAATCGTTATAAAAATGCTCAAAACACAGTGAAACTTTGCACCACGAACATTTCAGAAAAAAAAAAATTTCTCACAGTCAACTTTAGAGCAGTTCTGCACATCAACATAAAAACAGAATTCTACAGGAGTGACGAATTTATCAGGTTTGTTGTCAAGGTACCCAGCTTCATGCCAGCCATATTTAAACATATTTACACGTCTAGGAGATGAAAACTGATTATGTGTTAGGGACTGCAATTTTATCACATTATCTCTCTGATACAATACGATATTCGTGCCATGTAACAAAACACTATCAGAGAGCTTCCAGGCGAAATTTTTCCAAGACCTAAAGCCATAAACATCAAGAGGTTGAACAATCGGAACTGTGTGCTTTGGAATTGTTAACACTTCCACCGTTTTACATTCTGGAGTTATTCTTTCTATAGCCTGTTTACATTGGTAACTAGTCCGTGAGTCTACTAAAAGAATGTTATGATCATTGAAAGATGGAAAGTATACTTGTTGAAACAGCTTGAAGAGGTAAGTTTTCATAAGCTTCGCCGATTTATAAGCATTTGGGATCTTAAACATTTTCTTCTTCACAATGGCAATGAAGATATGAGACTTATATGAACGTCAGGCGATTATTTTGAAAATCATACCTCGAAGGTTAGGCCTTCTCCAGATGTAGAAATTTATAAAGAGATGTCTTATTTCAAATGGAACGCATGGGGGAAAAATCGTTGTGAGTATCCATTATAACTTGGTGAGCTTTCTTTGTCAGTCAAACTAGAGACACTAAAAACGTAACCAGTTTTGTAGGTCACTGAACCATACACTTTATTTTCTGTCCTTGGTAAACTTGATAAAGCTGTCTGCATACATAATGTGCCATTACTGTCATTTGAGATAAATGGTGAAAAGCACACACTTACAATTCTTTACGTGTGTGTTGGATTAGTAACTATCGTACTGTCCATCAAATTAAATTTTCTATTTCCCCAGGAACATGAAGGTACAATTAGCATAATATATTTCTTGAGAAAGAAGTCTGTACTCATAAAAGAGAACATAGTCAAGATACTTGTATTAACTATATATACCAGGTGTGTACAAAGTTACGCCCGATTTCTATTTATGCAAGCATAACCCATGCACAAGGATTAGTATTATTGTTATTTTGTGAAGCTGATATTGAATGTGAGTGGAATTATTGTGTTATGATTATGGCTCGTTTCAAGTAAGTGTGGTGTTGAAAGAAAGGAATGAAAGGAAGAAAGAAAGGAAGGAAGGAAGGAAGGAAGAAAGAAAGAAAAAGGGAAAGAAGGAAAGAAAGAACGAAAGAAAGAAAGGAAGAAGGAAGGAAAGAAGGAAAGAAAGAAAAGGGAAGGAAGGAAGGAAAGAAAGAAAGAAAGAAAAAAAAAGAAAGAAAGAATGAAGGAAGGAAAGAAGGAAAGAAAGAAGGAAGGAAAGAAAGAAGGAAAGAAAGAAAGAAAGAAGGAAGGAAGAAAGAAGGAAAGAAAGAAGGAAAGGAAAGAAGGAAAGAAAGAAGGAAGGAAAGACAAAAGAAGGAAAGAAAGAACGAAAGAAAGAAAGAAGGAAGGAAGGAAAGAAGGAAGGAAGGAAGGAAAGAAAGAACGAAAGAAAGAAAGAAAGAAGGAAAGAAGGAAGGAAAGAAAGAATGAAAGAAAGAAGGAAAGAAAGAAAGAAAGAAAGAAAGAAAGGAAAGAAGGAAGGAAGGAAAGAAAGAAAAAAAAAAAAAGAAAGAAAGAAAAAGAAAGAAAGAGAGAAAGAAAGGAAGGAAAGAAAGAAAAAGAAAGAAAGAGAGAGAAAGAGCGAGAGAAAGATAGGAATAAAGAAATAAAAATAAATAACAAATAAATAAAATAGATGAAAACAAATAAATAAATGAATAAATACTTCTTGCATTAAAAATCGGGTGTAACTTTTTACACACTCAGTATTTCAAATGTAAAGGAGTAATGGATTATTAACTTGGACTTCATAACTAGTGTGATCAGCTCATTTTCAACCAATATTCACTACAAGCATTCACACGAGCTCACAAAGTGACTCAGGGCTTTCCAAAGATTCACCTTAACAGACTGTGCATATGAAAACCTGTTTGGAACTCTCGAGCTTGGCAATATTCGACCAATCCTGACTTTGTGAATGCCCTCATATAGTTTCGGAACTCACAGATAGGAATTAACAATTTTTAATGATTAGTGAGGTTTCACTCACCCTTTTGATGTCCCGTACATCCCACACATACAAGCTGTGGTCGTTGTACACACAGGTCAGCTTCAGGTTGGTGTGGTCGAAAGCTAAGGCCACGGCATCGGGATATTTTGCGTTATTGGGGTGCGTCGCCATGTGACTGAAATCAAACAGAGTATTCATATTAGGACGTGTGGCTTTCTACAGCAGCTTATTTAAGACGAGTAAATGTGTAACGATTGGGCCCCATACCAGCACAGCAATAATTACTCTAGTGAAAAAAGAGTTTTTTTTCAGACTAGTTTACTGAAGTGATTTTCTCTTAATATGTTGAACAGTGATTATATTTAAATATCTAAATAATTGTATTTTTACTTTATTAATGGTAATTCTGAGTAATTGTCTTTACATTTCTAATATATTCAGCTTAACTGGTAAGTTTCAATTATAGTATTTCACAACATATCTATTATTATTACTATTACATATTACTAATTAACAACACAAGGCCACTGGGAAGACTTCGAAGTAGATAGAAAGATGACATTCAGAAGGAATGCATGGAAATGGGAATTACCAACTGGAGAAACTAGCAAAAGACAGAACAGAGTGGAAGCATTTTATAAAATTGACATGGAGTCGAAATGCTCTATAATATCCTTTGATTGATTGATTGATTATTTATTACTTATGTATTTGTATTAATTATAGACCTGGTTGAATTTCCATTCAACCAAGGCCTCAAAATCTTAACTCTACCAGGTAAAATAAAATAAATAATAATAATAATAATTATTATTATTATTATTATTATTATTATTATTATTATTATTATCCCACAAATGATTAGGGAAAACACGAGAATTTTACTTGAAGCAAGTGAAGTGATAGGTTTGGAAGTAAATCCCGAAAAGACAAAGTATATAATTATGTCTCGTGACTAGAATATTGTACGAAATGGAAATATAAAAATTGGAAATTTATCTTTTCAAGAGGTGGAAAAATTCAAATACCTGGGAGCAACAGTAACAAATATAAATGATATTCGGGAGGAAATTAAACACAGAATAAATATGGGAAATGCCTGTTATTATTCGGTTGAGAAGCTTTTATCATGCAGTCTGCTGTCAAAAAATCTGAAAGTTAGAATTTATCACTTTGAGAGAGGAACATAGGTTAAGGGTGTTTGAGAATAAGGTGCTTAGGAAAATATTTGGGGCTAAGAGGGATGAAGTTACACGAGAATGGAGAAAGTTACACAACGCAGAACTGCACGCATTGTATTCTTCACCTGACATAATTAGGAACATTAAATCCGACATTTGAGATGGGCAGGGCATGTAGCACATATGAGCAAATCCAGAAATGCATATAGAGTGTTAGTTGGGAGGCCAGAGGGAAAAAAACCTTTGGGGAGACCGAGAGGTAGATGCGAAGATAATATTATATGGATTTGAGGGAGGTGGGATATGATGATAGAGACTGGATTAATCTTGCTCAGGATAGGGACCAATGGCGGGCTTATGTAGGGTAGCAATGAACCTCCAGGATCTTTAAAAGTAAGTAAGTAAGTAAAGTAAGTAAGTAAGTAAGTAAGTAAGTAAGTAAGTAAGTAAGTAAGTAAGTAAGCAAGTAAGTATTATTATTATTATTATTATTATTATTATTATTATTATTATTATTATTATTATTATGTTGCATACTTTTTCGTACTAAAAGGCATCTGAATCAGATCTCTAAGGGAAATTGTTATTGTTAAATAATGTGCATTTCAAGTTATTCTTGTGTGAAAAACAATTTTATCCGTTCCATACAACCAAGCGTCGTGGCTCACATGATCTAATGCATGAAAAAGGATCATCATAATCATCCTCGTTATCATTACTTGCTGGTCTCTGCAACGAAGTAGGAAAAACTGAGCTTATGTGATATGATATGGCAAACAACAAAGCAACAGCAAAAAACAGATGTAAGTAAAATTTATGGCCCATTAATTTATCCTACGTCACACATAACAAACAAGAGATAAAAAAATCATAATACTACTGTTAAAACACACTTACACAAATTCCGAATACTAGAATAAAAACAATGGGAAACCTATTACACAACGCCACATTGCTGGGATATGGTGGAAAAAGTGACCATTACAACTGAGGCAGGAAATGTTACAGACCTGATGTTGAGCCCCTGTGCCACATCCACGCCCAGGTAGTGCGTTCTGGGCAGTGTGGTCACGAACTGGAGGGTGGCGGGACTGAAGCACCGCACGATCCCCTCAGCACAGCCAATGAAAATGAAGTTCTCTCCGACAGCCATACAATTCGCGCTTGTTGTCTGCAACACGTGTGAGAGCATTACAGGAGAAGGAAAGTGCACAACAAAATATTTACATGCAAAATTCTTTCACTCTCTTTTTCCCTTCCTTCCTCCTCTTCTTCTTCTTTCTTTCTTTGCTTCCTCGGATCTTCTTATAATTCATTTCCTTCTTCGTTCTCCCTCTCCCTACCTTTACTCCTCCCTTTCTTTGACATCCTTCCTATGCCAGATGATACAGCTTTTAAGACACCAAAGTTAAAAAAGTCTTGTAATGTGACATTTGTTATTAAAGTTAACGAATGAATGAATTGAAATGGTAATGTTATATATCAAAATGTTAAATCTTTCAATCTTATGGCTTAACGCAAATATAGTACATTATGCAACGAGCCTATAATGGTAGTAATTAAGATGCGAGTATGTTTATGAAACGAGCGCAAGCGAGTTTCATAATTTTCATACGAGCGTCTTAATTACCATTATAGTCAAGTTTCATACGAATTTTTATGCTCGACCATATTTCTAACTTTAAATTATTCTTAAGTATTCATGTTATTCTTATCTGACTGAGGAGCGGAACTGACCTTGTGCAATACCTCGTAAATTGTGAGATGTGCGCAGACGCGAAAGTATTGATTTTTTCCGAGAAACAAATGTCGACATTGACCTTGATATAATCTAGAGAGTAAAATAAACATTAATCTTAATATAACCTTGAAATTGAATTAGACATTGAAAAACGAGATGACAAATTGAATTTATTTGAATATTATTTACAATTAACGCTAATTATATAGTAACAGAACTAGTTGTCTTTCAATTGCATATCCCAGAATTTCATATTGCTACAATGGTATTTTCCAATTGGTGGAACATCTGAATTTTAATGAATAGGTGTATTTTAATGAGGTCCATTAAAGGGCTGCTACCAGGTGTATAATTACTACATTTCGGCATGGTCGAGCATAAAACAAATTAACTCAGTGTTTTATATATTTACATAATGTTGTATTATTCTACAAACATTTTCATCCTCCTAGGGGCACCATCAGGTACAATGGTGTTTACAACATCAAATATCTAAAATCAATTCTGAAAGAATATGACCACATATTCAAAGTAATGTAGAGTAATAATATGTGTAGATTATCAAGCATGGTGTGCAATTGAACAAAATGTTAGAATGAGCAAACTGAAATGGGTTGGGCCCGGGCCCTTCCTGTCCCGTGCATGTAGACCACTTAAGTGGGCTCATTGTATCCCAGCTAATCCAAGTCCCAAAGCATCACTGCTCTCGGGTTTGCTTTCCTTATATCCTCTGGCCCCAGCCTATTCGAGGCCAAGAGAACATATCTGATTGTGGACAAAGGCTCACAATCGCATAATATGTGGAGAAAGATTCCACTTCTCTTCCATACTTCCTGCATGTGGGTCTGTAGTCAGTCCCGTCACATGCAGGTGTTTCTTTAGTGTGGTGTATCCTGTTAACAGGCCCAATATACGTCTAAGCCAGGGCTGGCAATTGGCTTCCCATATGGGCGTTTTACCTGTACAGGCAAATGAAATCATGTTTGTTCCCTTGTGGGTAGGACTGCTGCCTCTCAACAAAAAAGAAACCTGATCAAGATCGTTAGCATTAATGAACATTACGTCTGTAATTCAATATTACACAGGAGTAAGTCGAGGAGTGTTATCTATTACTTACTTCGGTTGAATTTTTACAAATACTGAGAAAGAATTTTTTGTTTATATTCTTTATGTATTATGTCCATGATATTTTCTGAATTTCAGGACAGTCTGATGTCAAAGTTATTTCAAATATAATTGATTCTGATAAATGAAGTTCTTCCAGTAATTAATAATTTTAGTATTTTAATTTACCTCCCTTAGTTGGCACATACAGTTTTTCTTCTCTTCTGAAAAAATTACATCAGTGGACTTAATATGGTTTGGAACGGACCTCCTCATTTATGGGGGATGTAATGTGTGATTTAAATGCTTTTGCCAATTACTGATTTTCCTATTTGATTAATATTACAGATTTATTAATTTGTCCTACAGAATAATATCTGAAATATTGACAATTAATATTTGAGGAGAAAAATTAGCTCCGGCGCCGGGGATCGAACCCGGGTCCTTGGTTCTACGTACCAAGCGCTCTGACCACTGAGCTACGCCGAATTCAATCCACAGCACCGGACCGATGCCTGACTCCAAGTTAGGCATATACGTTGACGTATATGTCCAATGTCAACTGTCATTATATAAGGGACGCACTCAGCTGAGTGACTTGTTTGGCCGGGATTCCGCAGTTACGTGCACAGTAATCTGTATAGACATATGCACTGCAGCCATGAGAATATTACAGATTTATTAATTTGTCCTACAGAATAATAGAACCAAGAACCCGGGTTCGATCCCTGGCGCCGGAGCGAATTTTTCTCCTCAAATATTAAATATTAACTATTTGATTAAGCTTGTCACTGTTACCTATGAGGGTAAGACTCTGGCATGAAACTTGGTATACTCGATACAAGCATTCACCAACTTTTCTGTTTTGTAATGTATATTTATTTACTAGACCTAAGATTCTGTCTTTAACATAATATCTTTTCCAAACAAACAATTGCCTTTTCCTTCTCCACACATGTAAACAGTTCCAATATTTTCATAAATATTTGAAAAACAATAATAAAATGTAGTCAGACGCGGATAGCAAAGCTCTGCTCTTGTTACACACGGATACTCACCCTCAACTCGACCCACTTATCCAGCAATCTTCTATTGTTAAATTCGCACAGCAATC